>CM040239.1:111460336-111759331 GCA_022545495.1 Chrysanthemum lavandulifolium | reverse complement strand
ACTAGTTATGTCTCGTCTACCTACTTCCAATTACTTCATGTGGGGTCAAATTCGAGGACACCATTTGGTCAATTCGCCTAACCTATCGACAAAGATGCCACCACGGGAGAAATCAAAGACCGTCATAAGTCATGTTGTTCTGGTCCCTAAGCCGAGTCATTAAGTACCGCTACATGCTAGATTCTAAATCTTGAGTGCCCGTAGTTAGAATTTAGACACTACACCCCCAATTCTTAAGTTCATCCAAATGATAGGTGATCGGTTGGTCAAATCGCCACAAGTAGAAAGGGTCGTCATTGGTCATATCTTACCCTTCCGTCTCGATCCACTCACCTAGGGTTGGTTTGTCATATCTCCTAGGCAATTGGCCTCTACCGCCATTCAAAACTACCGAACTGGGGTGACTACCAAACAACTATGCATGCATACACTTAGAAATAATTGTACGGAAGTAAAGGTAAACACAAATGAACAATTAAGGAATCATAACTAGGCTAGTACCAAAGGGTGCTTAGCACTCATATTAATCATGCACATCAATTCAATATTCAAAGTGTACGAAATACATGAATCGAAAGTAAAAGAAATAATAAACGCTAAAGCTTATCGTAATGGTGTGACTTCTCCCTGAAACTCGCTTGCAGTATGCTTCCTAGACCTTCCTTGAGTATTTTCCCACATTCTCGAGTATTTTGTGTGGAATGGGATGATTAGAAATCTTTGGAATTCGTGGGGTATTTATAGGCCGGTGTCGGGTTACGGCAGTAACCAATAGATGAGTTACGCCGTAACCTTCTATTCCATCGTAAAGCACTAGATGCGCTAGTTACGGTAACCTTATAAGTGGTTACACCGTAGTCTTCAATAAACCTAGTTACGTCGTAAGTGATGCGATGAATTCACGGCATAAGTATCGGTGATGGAACCTCTTTGACCTAATGGAGTTACGTCGTAATCTTTGGAAGGAGTTACGCCGTAACCTCTTGATGAGTTGGACTTGAGGTCACGCAATAGTTACGGCGTAATGTGAGAGCGCGAGTTATGCGAACCTCTTCAAAATAAGCATATTGTGATAAATCCTTAGTAATGTTTCCATTTCCGTCTCTTTAGCTCCAATGCTCGCAATTTACCCGAAAGTGTAAAACAATGGAAAACAAGCGTAAATCCATATAAATGATATAAATAACGAGCATTAACGGGAAATTGACACTTAATATTCGTGGATTATTTGATGTTATCAAATATCCCCCACTTGAACTCTACTTGCCCTCAAGTAGACCTTATTAGATAGATTCCTAAAAGATATCTCCCAAAACACGGAAAATATGAGTTTACAAATCGCTTATGCTAGAATAAAACAAAGTCGAACACCTCACGAAAGGGGAACAAACACTCAAATCTCTCAACTATTCTAAGTGTCAATTTCGGTGATCACCAATCGCAGTCCATAGCATGTATTCTATCATAAGCTTGGCGGTTACACAAATCTCCACCACCGAGTTAAGGGCTAAACAATTCTCGAAGGCAATATGGGTAGACACGACAAAGGTTAAGGGTGACTCGTCACTACTAACATGTCATGGCGAAGTGGACAAAATCAATGATACATGACCAAATCCATGGCCAAGACACCAAAGATTGCTCATTGCATCACCTAGACATGCTTCATGACTAAAGGGTAGGATAAGACATGGGATGTATAATCGGTGGAAAATGAAAACAAGCGGTAGTCTATATCTATAACTAAGTCATCACCACTTACCGTCCGCCCAAAGTTCAAGCTTAGAAGTCTAGAGACCGGATCATGAAATGCAAGGTAGATGTGTCATTAGAGGACGTCGTGATGGGCACACTACCTTTTCTTCATCGATTGGTATTACTCCAACTCCAATCTTCAAATGTGACCGAGGTGGCCTCCTCGATACTAAACAATAAAGATCATACTATAGTGCTTATAACATTGCACTTTACAAAATCGAATGAATCAACTATTTTTTTTATTTTTTTTTCCATTTTTTTTTTTTTTTTTGAATCATAATCGATAACATAACATCCCCCACTTAAGATGAACAAAGGAATTGGGGTCTTCAATGATCTTCATAATTGTTGTCGATGAAAGCTTGATTTCCAAACCTTTCTACTCGAACCTTGAACTCGGGCAAATGATGACTTCCCAATTACAAATAAAGACTACGTGGTAGGCTAAGGTGTAAGGGTGTAATGAAACAATATATTGGTATGACAAAATGAAAGGAATGGCTCGGAAGGGTGTATCTAGGGTATCTTGCACTAAAGGTGAGTGCAACAAAAGGGTTTCACAAGGGGTCGAAAAGTCGAGGTGACTAATCGATAGACTCACAATGGTAGGTCGTTTGGGTGATAATCCTATAATCTGCGCTTTCTAAAACCGAAAAGTCCAAATACATCGAGCTAACTCAACATACCTCATATATGGTCTCGAAATAATGCAAAGGCCAAGTTCTAAAGTTTACAAGCTACCAAGACACTCATAATTTGGTGGATTTGGGGTAAAATATAGGAAGCGGATAAGGCTAATCTCACCATGTAATATCAAGGGTTGTATGTGCTCGGCTAAGGTCTAATCTATTTAGGTTCGGAAAACATGTCAAAATATAAAAATGGCATAATTTTTCAAAATAAACTAGAAAATGAGGGCTAAATAAAGTTCAAGAGATAATTCTACCCCGTCCCCCACTTGAATTGTACAAAGTCCCTTTTGTACTAGGCATTAAAATAAAGGTGAAGAGAAAGGTAGAATTAGAGCGAGAACTTCCCTAAATTGCTCCAAAAGAAGAAGGCCCACGAGAAAGGATCGTGCCTTCGTTAAAGCGTCATGAGCAAACTTCAGTCCACGAAATCACAATACCGACAAGCATAATTCTAAAAGAAAAATAAAATGAAAAACAAACCTAACTCACTTCGTAGGAATCACGGTTGCATTTAGTGAATGCAACAAGCCTTTTAAACCACTTGGTGTCCCAAGTGGACGAGTGAAGTCTCGTGAGGGTTTACAGGAACACACCCACAAAGTTCATTTAAAAACTAATACAAGGTTACTGTGTTTTAAAATGAAAGAATTAGCAGAGAGAGTTACGTCAGTAACTCACAATAAGAGAGTTACCAGTAACTTGCAAAACCCGGTATGAGAGAAGCGAATAGTTCGGCGTAACCGAGATGGTATTACGCCGTAATTGGTAATCGTCAAGAATTATGCTCCTAAAATGTTGGTTACTACAGAATCACCAAGATGAGTTACGCCAGAAACTGTTCGATCAACAACTCAAAGCAGAATTACTTCATTGTCTCCTCAAAAATGGTTAGAAAACACAAACCCAATGAGAAGGAAATAAAAGAAAGGGATAATTCGGGTTGTCTCACGAAGAGCACTTTTCTTTATTAACGAGTCTTTAAGTTAGACTCAGAGCATGGGTTCCTATGGGGGTCTTTGAGCTTGCCCCACTTCTTCAATATCCTTCATCAAATTGTGCCTCATCCATGCAACATTAGAGGTAGTTCGGAGGTACTCAATGGTTTCGATCTTTCGGACTTTACAGAATTTCTCCTCCGGACCTAGGTGGTAGCGAGTGAATTCGTATTTTTCTACTATAATAGGGGGTGGTCTTTTGTAGGGTATCCCCAGGAGCTTGCACCTTCTTTGCTCATAAGCTTCGTCCTTGGGATCGATGAACTCTTCATTTCCTTGCGTACTCAAGGTAATCTAGCATCCTTCGATATCATCGCCATCGTAATCGCACTTTGAACCATTCTTCATCGAGCAAATTCTCCACTAGAACGCGCTTGCATTCTTCCTTATCATTACTCACCCGCTCTATATCCACGTCAATTGTTGTTTTACTCGTATTTTCGCTACTTTTGTCGTTAGAATTTTCTTGATCCATGTATTCCTTCCAAATCTTATCTTTTGTTAATGCGTCCACATGCCCATACTTAATTTTTACCCAACTATCAAACCCCAGGTTGTCTATCCAAGGTAAACTTGTTCTCTCCTTGTCATTGATTGAGGACCAAAAGAATTCATCTTTTCCTAATCTTCCAGAGTTGCTTCCACCATCACACATATCGTCATACGGGTTGCATGATGCCCAAAAAATTTCCCCAGGGGATTTTACTTTCTCGCACCAAATGATGTAGTTCGCCATTTACATGCTATTCCGCAAGAGTATATCTTTATTAGTCTCGTTCGTTCGAATGTGCTTGCGTAATCAACTTTTAGCTTCATAAGAAGATTTTGCTTGATCTTGGCATTCCCAAATTGAATTGCGTACCAATCTTTAAAGGTTAAATTACCGAATTTTATCCGTGTCTTTCATGCTCATGAGGGCATGTCCATTCCTCTATTCTTTCATTGTCTCCTCCATTGCAATACTCGTGGAAAGTGGTCGCACGTAGGCCATGCCCTTGTGGTTTCTTCATCGATAATGGCGATAGGAGTACACCGATGAGTGATAAGTGGCTCTTCTTTATTATCAAGGAGAGTTCCTCGAGCTTTTCCGATTCGTCCAAGTCGAGGAATTTTTCGCCCATGTATCCCGCATTCGCCAGAATCGATATTCTTGGTTACGGCATAATTCATTAGAGTCGTATTCCTCAAGATTCATCACAATTCCGTTGTCATTGTCAAACATGAGGTTACGACGTAACTCATTAGGTATGTTACGCGTAACTCGGATCATTGACAAAATCGTCCCCTAAACTCGTATCACTGGCCTGAACCTTCGAGTTATTATCCGAGAAAATTACCTTACATTCCATAGCTGGTCTAGACCCTTCAGGTTTATCGTTATTCCTTCTTACTTTTTCGCTGAGCTTTATCACCATGGATTCAAGGTTTTTAAGAGTTGAGTCGTGTTTTGAAATGTTTCTATCAGTTTTTTCTTGGAATTCCTTCAACCATTCATCTTGCTCCTTTTGTTTTTGGGCTGAATTTTCCAGAAATTTATTAATTGTTTCTTCAAGACTGGGCTTTCTTTCTCCATAAGGCCCACGGTTGTAATTACTACGATACCCATTTCGATTGTCACCGTAAAATGGTCGATTTTCTCCATACTTAGCTTCTTCGAATTCCTCTTCGTCCATATGAGGACAATTTTTCGTAAGATGTCCTCCTCCACAGCTTTCACACCCCACTTGAATGGCATGAACGGTTTCCCTGACTTTCAGCATATCTCGACTGAGGCTTTCAATTTTACTAGCGATTGCAGCAATTCACGAAACTTCCACCTTGGTTTCTTTTACTTCGCCGTCGTGCCATTTTTGAGAATGGTCCGCCATTTTTGAATGGCTTCAATTTCCGTAGTAGGAGTCATATTCGAATAGGTCCTTGATAATCCAAAGATCCGTCTCGTAGTTACATTTATTCCTTTGTATAAAATATTGACCTTCTGGCGGTTATTAAGATCATTGGTAGGACACTTATAAAGAAGATCGTTGTATCTCGTCCCAAGCTTGATCAGAGTTTCGTCGCTTTCTTGTTTGAAATTGTGGATCTCAAGAGTTGATTAGAAAATTTTGATGGTGGGCAATATCTTTGGATAAAGTGTTTCTTAAGTAGCGCCAATATTAATCGCTCAAGCGGGCAATCTTCGATCCATCTTCTTGCCGCCCGCTAGAGTCATAGGAAGACCCCGAGCATAACAAAGATCATGAGACACGCCGGAATGTTGAAAAGGCTAGCGATGTATAGGACATTTTCAACGTGCTCATATGCGTCTTCGATCCTGCTTCTGAAAAGGGTTAGCGAAGCTCCCTCATAAATTGGTCTTTAATCTCGAAGCGAATATCCGCTCCGATTGTCGGCTTACAAGACCCGGCCCTTGATCGCCTCTAGTCAACGCCAAGTATTCCTCAAGAGTGAGGTCATCGATGTTAACCACTTCCATGGTACCGAAAACTTGAAATATGATCGTGAGAAAAGTTTAAATATGAAATGAAAGACTTAATATTAATCCTAATATAGCTCCCGTGGTGCGCCAAAACTTGATGCGTGTTTTACCGACTAGGTCTTAATATTTATAGTGTCTCGCTATACCTATGGTCTACCCTAATGCACTAACAGGCGGTGTACGGGTCGTGTGTAGTGTAGTAAATGGTAAAGCCGAGGTCGTCCCAAGAGCTATGTGTGTTTGATAATTACTAAGTCTAATTGTCACGAATATAAATGGTTTGATAGGGTTTTAATTAATTAAACTACGAATGCGTAATATAAAAGCAATTAAATGGTAGAAAGGAAATCAATAGAGGAATAGTGGTGCTAACCTAGTTAATCCTCCTAACTAGTTATGTCTACGCTCTACCTACTTCCAATTACTTGGTGGGGTCAAATTCGAGAGGACACCATTTGGTCAATTCGCCTAACCTATCAACAAAGATGCCACCACAGAGAAATCAAAGACCATCATAAGTCCCGTTGTTCCCGGTCCCCTGTCGAGTCATTAAGTACCGCTACATGCTAGATTCTAAATAGTGAGTGTCCGCCGTTAGAACTTAGACACTACACCCCCCAATTCTTAAGTTCATCCAAACGATAGGTGATCATTGGTCAAATCACACAAGTAGAAAGGGTCGGGTTGGTCATATCTTACCCTTCCCTGTCTCGATCCGGCTCACCTAGGGTCAGTTGGTCATATCTCCTAGGCAATTGGCCTCTACCGCCATTCAAAACTACCGAACCAGGGGTGACTACCAAAGAACTATGCATGCATACACTTAGAAATAATTGTACGGAAGTAAAGGTAAACGAAAAGAACAATTAAGGAATCATAACTAGGCTAGTACCAAAGGGTGCTTAGTCAGTCATTAATCATGCACATCAATTCAATATTCAAAGGTACGAAATACATGAATCGAAAGTAAAGAAATAATAAACGCTAAAGCTTATCGTAATGGTGTGACTTCTCCTTGGAAACATCCCAGTATGCTTCCCTAGACCTTCCTTGAGTATTTTCCCACGTTCTCGTAGTATTGTGTGTGGAATGGGATGATTAGAAATGCCGGAATTGTGGGGTATTTATAGGCTGTGTCCGTTACGGCGAACAAATAGATGAGTTACGCCAGTAACCTTCTATTCCGCTATAAAGCACTAGATCACGCTAGTTACGGGTAACCTTATAAGTGGTTACACCATAGTCTTCAATAAACCCGTTACGTGGTAAGTGATGCAAGAGTTACGGCGTAAGTATTAGCGGCGTGGAACCTTTTTGACCTAATGGAGTTACGTCGTAATCTTTGGAAGGAGTTACCAGTAACCTCTTGATGAGTTGGACTTCGTGGTCACGCAATAGTTACAACAATGTGAGAGACGAGTTACGCCAGAACCTCTTCAAAATAAGCATACCGTGATAAATCCTTAGTAATGTTTCCATTTCCGCATCTCTTTAGCTCCAATGCTCGCATTTACGAAAGTGTAAAACAATAGAAAACAAGCGTAAATCCATATAAATGATATAAATAATGAGCATTAACGGTGGAAATTGACACTTAATATTCGGGACTATTTGATGTTATCATTATATCATCCAAAAGAACGACAACGTATCATCCGCACATAAATAACTCAAATTTCATTCCATCAAGTCCAGGCGATCCATACCAAAAGTCACAAGAGACCACCTCCCTAAGTAGATGAACCGATGCAATCGGTCTCTTGAACTAGAGCTCACGAACCCGAATACACATATACCCCAAGACAGAGAAACTTATACCATCAAAGTAGCGAGTTAAGTCCGATAGCCAAAGAATAACCCCGATGTATACTTTTCTCTCCCGATGATAGTGTATGAAGCTCAAAACCCGGTACCGAATGCCCAAAGAGAGAATAACCGATAACATTGAAGAAGCATGCCGAATCACCGATTATCTCTGCGGATGACTATCTCTGCGGATGTCAACTCCGAATAAGTGATTATATCTCGAATCAGCGATTAAGCACTCAAGTGAAACAAATGAGCATTCCCAATGTACATAATCTCTCCCCGATGATTGCGATAGCATCGAAATCATCACACACTTGTGTACCTCTTTTATCACCAGAAACTAACTCTTCCATCTCTTCCCCATATAGTTGGAATAAGAATACTAAACGCCATGAGTCAAACCTTGAGTTTCTCTGTGGTAATGACATATGTCTTCTCGGGATTTCTTCAATCACTTAGAAGTATTAAGCTCATCAAGTTTACTCGCGTTTATATGTATGTCTCCTTCCCCCTTGCTGGTTTTGATACTTCAGAATCAGCAACACATTGTAAGCCCATATATTTGAAATCTTTTGAGAAGAACACTTTAAATCTTTGTGAGAATCAACTTGCTGAAGAATGTGAGCAAGTCTAATTGGGGATTTTCAGTCTGACTTTTCACTCTCCCCTAACCTGACAATCTTTTTGACGAATACCCGTAATAAGAAGAAGTCTTTAGATTGTTAAATGCAACTCGTCTTTTAGTCTTCTTACAAGCAGTAGAAAATGTAGAGCAGACTGTAGACTCAACCTTCTTCATACTTGTCCGTTTAGGGAATAGAATGTTAACATCTTCAACTCACTAATGCATTCCCATTAACTTAAAAATAGCAAATCCCCTTAACTAAAATCCCTCCCAATCAAACAAGAACAAAAAGATGTTCATCAAGGAAATTAGCCCGAATCGGAAGCACTTTGTCATTAAACTCATCATCAGGTGTGAAGGTGTCAACCAACGACTCTTAGAAGAAACTCCATGTAAAGATGACCCGATAAAAAGAAGCTCGGTTCTTACATGAGTTAGAGCCATATGACCATATGTTCTCAGATGTCAGTCAACCATGCAGAATTATCATACTTCTTCTCCCCCTCAAGAATTGCATACGGAGATGCCATTCTTGATTAAATAAGTGAAATCATCCAAATGTATTCTATTCACACTTCTCCCCCTCAAAGGTTGCACATGATGTCGCCATCGTCATTTTAATTGAGTAAGTGGAATAAGAAAACAATCAACAGTAGCCCGGTTCACTTGATAACTGAACGCGCATGGAGAAAGTATGAAGCATGTTGACGAGAATGGTCATAAATAAGAAGATTTCTCTTCTTGGAAGATAAAGCGCATCAAGCGTACACTTTTCTTTTCTTTGAGGAACGAGGCTTGAACTGTGTGTTCAAACGTCATAAATCTCTCTTTTCATCATCTCTTGGCAAAACATATAATCATCACCATTATCATTCAAGAGGCTCTTTGTAGTGACGATGATGGAGAAACCCAATATGATGAATTTGACCAAGTAACCTAACCCGAACTCGTGACTTAAACTTGCACATATGTAACAAAGAGCGGTGCGAGAGTTCATCCTCCATTGAATCTCTAAGTACTCTATACTCTTCATCCAACCAACCATCAAGTATAAGGCGTACATCACCTCTTGAAAATCCACAATTGAATGTGACACCGAGCACTACAACGTAACTCCTTAAAGTGATAGTTATTTTGTGGTGGTAGAGCCCAATTCCCCAAGTGGTAAAAGAAAAGGAAAAAGTCACCCAACAATAACTAGATTTCCAAGTCTTCGTTTTTGATAATAAGCTCGAACAAGGATCTTGAAGAATCTTCATCCAACCATCCCGATACCTTCATATACTAAGTACACTCGCTTGTGATATTTCACTTCAACCTCAAATAAATAATATTTAATTAACCCCGTTGTCACATCTTCTCGTTAAAAGCTCAAATCTAGCCTCCTTTGACGCTTTTAAGTGAACTATGATAATGGTTTTCATCCCACCATGGTTAGAAGCACATATCCCGTAAAATCATGTAATAACCAAACCGCCATGACGATTTCCAAACACACATCCAATTCATGAAGTACACCCTTTTATCCCTTCTTCGAAGTAGAAATCGTAGCACCAGCATCAGATAAGATCCTGAAATACACTTTCCTTTCTCCAGGATGGTTCCATCATCACGGGATTTTACAATTATATGGTTCAAACCGAGAAATAGTTTCTTTCGCAGGATTTTACAAAACCAAGAATAAACCGTAAGATAGATCCGGAAATGCACTTAACAATTACCAGGATGTTTCCATTGTCACGGGATTTTACAAATCTATGATTTAACCGAGAAATAGTTTCTTTCGCGGGATTTTACAAAATCAAGACTAAACCATAAACAATGTTAGTTTGAGCGTGTTATGACAACTTTGGTTTCGTGAATATATGTTTTCGGGGAACATGCAATGTTCATCAACGGTTCATTATCCAACATCAACAATATCATCAACCATCCAATAAACATTTTGGTAAACACATCATTCACGATTCGACGTGACTATTGCAAGAACAACATGGTGAAGTAAACCGATATGCCAAACTTGATCATGAAGTAAAATTCCTAGATTTGTTACTTAAACTTGTAAAAATCCTCGTGAAGAAGAAACAAAACCCAATGTACAAAATCTCTTGACATTCTCAACTGAGTGAGACATCAAGTGATAGCTACGTTGTGGGTTAAGCGAGAAAGAATCACAAACGTAACTAAATA
This sequence comes from Chrysanthemum lavandulifolium, assembly GCA_022545495.1. Taxonomy (NCBI): domain Eukaryota; kingdom Viridiplantae; phylum Streptophyta; class Magnoliopsida; order Asterales; family Asteraceae; genus Chrysanthemum; species Chrysanthemum lavandulifolium. The sequence goes on along the minus strand of CM040239.1, from coordinate 111,748,783 downwards.
GCCAAGTCTTTATCACCCTCTATAAATGCCCAAACAAGTCATCTTGGCGGAAGGGTAGAAAGGAAGAAGACGGAATAAGCAAACGTGTCTGAATACCTCACTTGATCCAAATAAGAAATACCGAACACAAATAACCCTGTAGTCAACCTAGTTCCAATGACAATTCAAGCCGTGACCAAATATTTTTCATGAAAATGTGTAGACCAAAGTGTCAAACCTCATAACTCATCAGATTTCATTAGCAACTCTTATCAATAAATCTCATTGTCACAAATCTCGTCGTAAAATCTCATCAACAGATCTCATAATCAACTCTCATAACCCAAATTCACAAGCATGTACCAAAATCCAACGACCGCCCATTCAATAAATATATCCAATATCACACAACCCGGTCCAATTTAGCACAAAATCAAACATCACTACTTGGTCCAACTCATGTAGTATATCCGAATTAAAAGCCCATTACACCACGTTGATTATCGTTAAGAGTATGAGTCTGCGGATATCCGATTCAAATGATTAAAACTGAGACCCATAAGTTATCACATAACCCGTTCCAAAATTAGTTTCATTTATCACATGGTTCATTGAAATCATTTATCCCATCCGATCACTCAAATAACTCATACATGACGAGTTGAAAATGCCAAATGTTTAATGAAATTATTAGTGATCGCAAACCCAAATATCATACACGACCAGTTGATAATCTCAACGTGTGCATCCAAATAATACTTACTAGTTGATACTTACAAACATAACTCACGTGGCCCATGTAACCATTAGCAATAAACTTACCCCATACGGTCCAATACCATTTGGCCCGAGACACAAGTGAGACTTCAAAAATACCTTCGCCCATACTGGTCATTTAGAATACATGATCCAAATCAATTGTAACCCTAATACCACGGGTATTTAAAGCACACTAATATCATTTTAACCCTAAAATCCTCTCTCAACACAAACCCTAATATTACTCTCCTTTTTCTCGTCCTCCTTCACTCACAACGCTTCAAAAACATTCTCACATGCCATACATCAATACAAAGAACTCAAATCTCATCACTATCAATACATCAAAACATACCGTGTCTCGCATACCTTGGTCTTAAATTTACAACTCGACCAAATCAAAAAGCCACAATAGTTACATCATTCCCTTTTGATTTGATCTCGCCACAGGGATAGCTTGAGATAGTCTGCTTCAAGCTCCAACTAAAGGTATTTGTATGGTGAAATTAATGAGTCATTCGTATTGTTTTGTTATAAAATGAATCGATCAATTGAAACAAGAAGTAACATAATTGTTAAATTCTTTTTCATGAATCGTATATATTTAAACCAAATGATCAGTGATGATGAAGTTTTGTGTGATAGACCTTTGATGGTTTTGATTTAACCTTGAATAATCACAAAACCCTTCTGAGATTATTGTTGACTTTTTGTTATTATCATTTTAATCCGAACAAGAATTTAACGATGAAATATTTTATGGTTTTACTCTTAATTCAACGAGGTTCGGATATTTGACAAACGATTAAGATCTGTGATGATTTATCATGGGTTGATTGGATCTTAAGACACCTTTACGACCATAAGAATCGAGATCTTGTATTTCTTTTGAGTTCTTGATCTATGATGATATAGGTTTCAGTATTTGACCGCCTTGGTCTTGATTCATTAAATGATCAATGATGGTGATATGTTCAACAAAGTGTCTTGTAATATATTGCAATGTATTTTGAACACACCGAGATCTTGTAGATGTTTAGAAGCTATGAGACATGAACCCGATGTAGATTCATCTTGTAGTGACGATTGATGTTTGTTATGATTGATAGTGTGAATTAGATTTGGTGTCACCGCTTTGTCAAACTCAAAAGATTTCAAAGATTTAACAAATCGCTTTTTCACAACTTAGACAAATCGCTTATGATTTTTTTTCTCATCTCAAACCGCTTAATTTTTTCATGATAAAACGCTTTAAACCCAAATCGCTTTTGACTCAATAGTCAAAAAGCATTATACGCTCAAATTGCTTCATAATTATAGGACAAATCGCTTTCAATAAAGCGTTTGAGACAAGTCGCTTCATGACATTTTAGACAAATCGCTTTGACTTTATAGACAAATCGCTGACTTTATAGACAAATCGCTTTGAATACAATGAACTGGACTTATATCAACAACTAGCATCCGTACATGAAATGTACAAATCTCTTTGAAGAACATGACCACACATCAAGAATGTGAAACCATTTACACATAACGATTAAAAGACCATACCAACAGTTTTCAGAAACATTTCTAAAAACAGCTATAAAAACATTGTTAAAACTGTTATAAAATTGTTTAAAACTGATTGACAACATCAAAGTCAAACCATCAAACATCTTAAACAGTTAACACTACTTAAAACGAGATTCATCAACATCATAACCATATCAAATCGCAACAAAAAACCCGCTTAAACCGTATACAAGAACACATCAAACCGCATATTTGAACCACATAAAACCATACAAATCATCAAAATAACAAAACACGGCTCGATACCATTTGTAGGATCGTTTATTTTATGTTATTTAGATGATTCGGGTAGTCTAGGATTATGATTATACAAGAAAGCCATAGTTAGAGAGATAAAGAGAGTAGAGGTGTTCTAGAAAGAGAAATAATCAAATGAAAAGGTTAGATAAATGAAGAAGCACCACCCTTCCTTAGTGGGAAGGGTATTTATAGTTACAAACTAAGCGCCTCTGTCAGGTCGTGGATCGTGCATACAATGGGTAAAGACCCGTCCTTCCTTCACGGTATTACACTAAACTAAACTAAGCTAATAACTAACTAATAAACTACTAAATAACGTAAATAACGATATGTCTACGAGCTAACTTATGCTAGATCATATTTGGGGTGACCGAATCTTCACTATGGAATTTCTAATTCCTAACACTTATAAAGAAGAAGACCTCGAAGAAGAACTTCAAGAGGAAGAAGATCCCGAGGAAGAACCTCCGGAGGAGGAAGACCCGAGAGAGGAGTCTTTCGGGGAGGATGACCCTGAGGCCGAGCCCCAGGAGGATGATGAGCCCGAGCCTCAGGAGGATATTGAGCCTGAGCCTCAGGAGGAGGACGAGCCTGAGCCTCAGGGGATCATGGGGGATTTGGAGGAGTATGATTTGGATGATGATGTTGATGAGCCTATGATAGGGCCTATTCCCCAGCGTCAGAGTTAGATTGGGTTGATCCAGACTCTCCCACTGCTGAGCAGTTGGTGGGGGTGTCAGCAGAGCGATTGGGGAAGATAGAGAGTGATGTTATCGTGTTGATGGGGAGGTCTGCTACCATGAAGAAAGACCTACATAGGATAGATGATCGGGTGAGGCGTCGGATCGATCCATTCAGACAATGAGAGAGTATGATCGTGATATGGGCGCGCGATCCGAGATGATTCGAGAAAGATTACCTTATGAGGAAGAGATATGAGGATAATGTTGAGTTGGATGCGATGAGGAGGAGGTTGGATGACCGGAGCGTGATTTGAGAGCTTCGCTTTGGGCCATGAGTAGTAGTATTGGCTAGTGTTTTGTACCACTCCTTATCTATATGTATTTTCATATTTCTTCGTTATCGTTACTATCATCACTTTTCGCCATTGTATGGCTCGTACTTGAGAAGCCTTGTTTTGAGTTCTAATGAGATGTTGTGTTGAGTTTATGGATGTGGTATAAATTATGCTTTGTTGATCGTTATTGGTTTTGGGTGTGATATTGTGTTCTCTTTTATTGTCCCTGTCCTCGTGTGATGTTACTCCTCTATTATGATCTCAATATTCTCATGTCTTTGTGATTCAGATCATGGGCTCAAACTCGTAGGGCAACCCGGAATGCACGAGCGACAACAGCTGCTGCAACTGCAACAGCAGGTCATCGTGGTCGACCTCCAGTTCGAGATGCTAGTAATCCGAACATTGATAATCAAAATGACAACAACCCTATTGGTGAAAATCTGAATGTAAAATTCCTACTCCACATAATGTCGTAACTTATCAAACTTTGATCAATCAACTTGTGGCTCAACAGGTAGCGAGATTCAGCCGAGTCAAAGTGTCCAAACACTACGGCGAGAACTCCTAGGCCAAATGGTAGTAACCGTGGTTGTACTTATAATGAGTTCCAAGTTGTATGCCCATGAATATGGCGGTACCGAGGAGTTGTTGTGTTGACGTTGGTTGGAAAAGATGGAATCTGCGTTTAAGGTTTGTAGGCGAGGAAGAATCAAAAGTGAAGTTTGCTTCGTTCACATTGAAGGATGAGGCATTGACTTGGTGGAACAACTACCTCAAATCTATTGGTATTGATGTGGCTTGTGCTATGCCTTGGGAAGAGTTTAAGGCAATGCTAATTAAGACTTATTGTCCTCGAAATGAAGTTAAGAAGCTGAAGTTTGAATTCTGGAATCATAAGGTGAAGGGCACTGACATGCCAGCTTACACTCGCCGTTTTCAAGAATTGTCATTGTTGTGTCCTGAGATGGTTCGCACTAAAACGCTTAAGATAGAGCGTTATACTGATGGACTTCCACCTTCTACTAGGAATGATGTGATTTCTTCAAAACCCGCTAGTCTTCATGAGACCATCACTTTGGCTCATAGCTTGATGGATTTGGTAATTCGCGACAACTCGGGAGTGGGGTTGATAATAAAAAAGTGGAAGATCATTCAAGGGTAAGTATCCTAACAAGCGACGGAGATCGCTAAAGCTTACGCTATGGGGTGGGAGAGAAGAAGGTTTATCTTTGAAACCAATCCTCATCAGAACGTTGTAAGCTCCATCATCATGGACAGATGTACTTTGGTGTGTCGCTCATGCTCAAAAGTTGGACACATAGCAAGGGATTGTAAGTCTAAGACTCTTTTTATGGTGAAAGTAACCCCTGGACCAGATTGGAAAGCTAACGTTACTTGTTTTGGGTGTGGGAAGAAGGGACATTATAGGAATGAGTGTCGAGAACCGTGGAATCGTGGGAACCACGGAAATGGAGGAAACCAAGCGAACCGTGGAGCAGGAGGAAACCGAGGAAATCAGGGTACTTGGAATCAGCAGAATAATACTGGGGAAGCTTGTGGAAGAGCATACGTGGTTAAAGAAAAGGGATTCAAAGAGGACCCGGCTGTTGTTACGGGTATGTTCCTTCTCAATAACCGTTACGCTTATGTTCTATTTGATCATGGTACCGATAGGAGTTTTGTGTCCACTACATTTATCCCTCTGCTTGATAGGACCCCTATTGCCCTAGATTTTTAGTATGATATTAAGTTAGCCAATGGTAACATGGAAAGGGTGAAAACCATAATCAGAGGTTGTACCCTGAACCTTCTTAATCACCCGCTCAACATCGATCTCATGCCGCCCATTGGGTAGCTTTAATGTCATTATTGGTATGGATTGGTTGTCTAAGTACCGTGCTACCATTCTCTCGTGAAGAAAAGATCGTCGTGTGCCTTATGGCACCGAGATCTTGACTATATACGGGATGGTAGTACTCGAGGAAATTCGTCTAGATTAAATATCATCTCCTGCACCAAGACTCGAAGCACATAGAGAGGAAGTTTCCTCTTTCTAGCTCGGGTTACGAAGAAGAAGAACAAGGAAGAAGAAGGAAATGGTTAAGAGACGTATTGTTGTTGATTTTCCCAAGTATTTCTCAAGACTTGCACAGGCTACCACCGTTAGACAAGTTGAATTCGGATCTATTTAGTGTCGAGGCTGCTCCCGTGGCATGGGCACCATATCGATTAGCCCCTTCAGAGTTGGAAGAACTATCGAAGCAGTTGTCCGAATTGGCTGAGAAGGGATTCATCAGACCAAGTTCCTCACCCTGGGGAGCTCCAATCTTGTTTATTAAGAAGAAGGACGGATCCTTCCGTATGTGCATCGACTACAGAGAGCTGAACAAGCTAACTGTGAAAAATAGATACCCTTTACCTAGGATCGATGACCTCTTCGATCAACTCTAAGGATCGAGTGTTTTCTCGAAAATCGATCTAAGATCCAGGTATCATCAACTTCGAGTCCAAGAGGAAGACATACCGAAGACCGCGTTCAGAACTCGTTATGGGCATTATAAGTTTCAAGTTATGCCTTTTGGGTTGACCAATGCTCATACCAGTATTCATGGACCTCATGAATCGAGTGTGCAAACCCTACTTGGATAAGTTTGTGATTGTATTAATAGACGATATCCTAATCTACTCGAAGAACAAAGAAGAACACGAAGAACACTTAAGACTTATTCTAGAGCTACTCAAGGAGGAGCAGCTTTATGCGAAATTCTTTAAGTGTGAATTTTGGATTTTGACCTTGCAGTTTCTGGGTCATGTGATTGATAGTCAGGGTATTCACGTAGATCCTGCCAAGATTGAGTGCATTAAAGACTGGGCTACTCCTACGACCCCGACTGAGATACGTCAATTTTTAGGACTTGCTGGATATTATCGTAGATTTATCGAAGGTTTCTCCAAGATAGCAAAGCCTTTAACCACATTGACTCATAAGACGGTAAAGTACACTTGGGGAAAAGATGAAGAAGGGGAATTTCAACTTTTGAAGGAGAGATTGTGTAGTGAACCTGTATTGGCTCTGCCTGAGGGTAGCCACGATTTTGTGGTGTACTGTGATGCCTCACATAAGGGTTTAGGAGCTGTATTGATGCAGAGGGAAAAGGTGATCGCCTATGCCTCTCGACAACTCAAAACCCATGAGAAGAACTACACGACCCATGATTTGAAGTTGGGAGCTGTCGTGTTTGCACATAGAATTTGGAGGCATTACCTTTATAGCACAAGGTGTACCATGTATATGGACCACAAGAGCCTTCAAAGATATTCTAGACCGTAGGAGCTAAACATGAGATAGTCGTCATTGGTTGGAACTGCTGAGCGATTACGATCGTGAAATACGCTACCATCCCGGTAAGGCAAATGTCGTTCTTGATGCTCTTAGCCGGAAGGAGAGGGCACAACCGCTTAGAGTCGAGCATTAGGAATGACTATCAATTCTCCGCTACACCCAAATTCTTGCGGCTCAAGCCGAAGTCAAAGAAGATAACCAACCTTACAAAAATCTCTACGGCATGTTGGAAAGTGAAAATGGCTTGTGAACGTTAGATGGAACTCTATGTTTTAAGGAAAGGAGTTAGATCCCGTTATAGAGGTATTCATGAGTTGATTATGCATGAATTGCATAAGTCAAAGTATTCTATTCATCCCGGTTCGACAAGATGTACTACAACTTGAAGAAGTTGTCTTGGTGGCCAAATATGAAGGCAGAGATCGCTACTTATGTTAGCAAATGCTTAACCTGTGCCAAGGTTAAAGTCGAGCATCAAAGATCCTCTGGCCTACTTGAACAACCCGAAATCCCTAAGTGGAAATGGGAATGCATAACCATGGATTTCATCACTAAGCTTCCGAAAACTTCTAGCGGTTATGACGCTATTTGGGTTATCGTCGATCATCTCACTAAATCGGCTCATTTCTTACCAATCAAAGAAATGGATAGTGTGGATACTTTTGCTCGTCTCAGATGTGAAAGAGATCGTTGCGTCATGGAGTGCCGATTTCTATAATCTCGATCGTGATAGTCGTTTCACTTCTAATTTCGGCAATCACTTCAAAGAGTCCTAGGAACGGATCCGGATTGAGTATCGCATACCATCCCGGACTAATGACCAAAGTGAAAGAACCATTCAAGCGTTGGAAGACATGTTACGTGCGTGTGTCATCGATTTCGAAGAATGAATGGGCTAGACACCTTCCATTGGTGTAATTTTCTTACAATAACAGCTTATCATGCTAGCATTAAGGTCGCACCATATGAGGCCCTCTATGGTCGTAAATGTCGATCACCAATCTATTGGGCAGAAGTTGGGGATTCACAACTTACTGGTCCTAAACTTATTCATGAGACTACTGAGAAAATCGTTCAGATCAAGAGCAGAATGCAAGCTGCTCGCGATCGTCAGAAAAGCAATGCCGATAAGCGGAGAAAACCTCTTGAATTCCAAGTGGGAGACAAGGTTTTGCTGAAATTCTCGCCATGGAAATGTGTGATCCGTTTCGGTAAGCATGGAAAGCTTAATCCTAGTTATATTAGCCCGTTCAAGATCCTTGCTAAGATTGGCCCGGTGGCTTACAGACTCGAGCTACCACCAGAACTTAGCAGTGTTCACAACGTTTTCCACGTGTGCAATTTGAATAAATGTCTCGCAAACGAGACAGCTGTCATTTCTCTGGAAGAAATCCAAATTAATGAGCGTTTGAACTTTATTGAGGAACCTGTTGAGATTATGGACCGTGAAGTCAAACGGCTTAGGCAAAGTCGTATTCTATTGTTAGAGTTCGATGGAACTCTCGAAGAGGTCTGAGTTCATGTGGGAACATGAAGATGAATTCAAGCGAAAGTATCCTCATCTCTTTCCTACCTCTATGAGTATCTCGAAGGGAAACCGAAGCGGGTTTCTTCTTAAGCGGGTATTTGTGACAACCGGTAATTTCGAAACTATTTTAATACCACATTACTTTAAAATTTTAACAAGTTAAACATTTGGGAACAATCTTTTGATATTTTGTGGAATATCTCATTGTTGAACCATGTGTGGCTTTAAGTTAGGCACTACTAGACTCAAACTAAGAAAAACCTAATATTTCGGGAAAACTTGAGAAAAACTACTCGTCTAATTTCTATAGACGTATTTATAATCAAAGTTATCGGAAAGTCGTAACTAAGAATCGTGGCGCACATAGAAAATCATGTTAGACTTTTTACGTGGTAAATATGAGCTCGAGAAGTAAGAGTCGGGAAACTTTGAAAAAAATACACGAATGGTCCCGTGGGTTTAAAATCGGCCGCCCCCCTTTGTTATTATTGTTTTTTTAAAGAGTAAATTATTAAATGGTCCTTGTGGATAAATCCCACACAAACACACACAAACACAAAATCATCATCATCTCATCACATTTTCTCTCTCTCCTCACCTTACCCTAGCCGCGGACGGAAAACCACCCGACGTCACACCACCGGCCACCACCCCTCACCACCTACACCAAAACAATCCTATCCACCCCTCTACCCGATCCACCACCACACGCCCTAACACACCCCTTTCACCTGCTTCAAACCACCCCACGCGCCACCTCTCGTCCACCACGACACCACCATCTTTTGATACCGCGGAGGAGAAAGGTAGGAGCGAGTCACGCGAGTGGTGACTCGTTATTCTTGTAACTCGTGTCACCGAGTCACGAGTTTACTCACTTTTGGTTCGGGTTAGGCTAAAACACATGGGAAAAGAAGTTTTGATAGTAAAAACGTGGCTAAACATTGTTGGTATCCGGTCTTGTGTGTCGTGTGTGTGTGTGTCGAGTTGGGCAGCCGTGAGCTCAAGCTCACGATGTGGCCTTGTTGGTGATGTTGTCTTGATATTATTCTTGTTGTTTTCATTGATTGTTTATTTCTTTTGCTTGGTTTCGGAGGAACCCGTGGAACCAATTGGTTTGTTGAAATTGAAGTTGTGATATGCTGTTGTTATAACTCGAGAGGGTAAAACCCTCGGATGGGTCCGTTTGATTTTGCGTAGGTGACGAGTAGGCCGAGACCCGTATGGTCTCGGCAAAGGGTATTGTGGAGGTTGTTGAGTTTGTTGGTGAAATATTGTTGTTGTGGGTTTATGGCGAGAGAAAGGAAGCCGGACCGAATGGTCACGGCAAAATAAAACTTGTAGTGTTGGTAAAATTTAAAGTGGGAATCGGTTGTGTGACGATTACTAGTGATTGAATAGGTTAGACGTGAGTCGTAGACGACCACGAGAAGTTGAAGTTGTTGTGGATATGGGAGTTGATTATACTTGTGAATTTTAACATTGCGCCAAGTCGGTGTCACGTTGACTTTCTAGTCATCATTGACTCCGACAAGGCCGTGACATGGACAATAATTTGAATTATCGGACTTTATATAACATAATAAGTCGAGAAGTAATGACTCGTACTTGTGACTCGAAAAAAATGGTAACTCAAGTTAAATATAACGATAATTTAAGACGTGAATGATAAATAATAATAAGGTTTTCATATAACGAAAAATAAATGACAAGTATAATTACTTGTTATAACTTCTTTATAAACAAATAATAAATGGAAGGAAAAGAGAAGGGTAATAAATGGGTTACTAAATGTTTCAAGGGCACACAAAACTAGAAGTGTCATAAATACTAATTGAATGTCATTTAATTACATGTCATGGATACTTGACAATAATAAACCTAACTTACTTAACTAACCAACTTATTTGGTTGACGAATCAAGTAAGACCTCGTTAGTTATGTCGGAAGGGTTTAGTAATGACGACGATCCTACGACGCATTAGGGCGTGGTATAGTTTTGGAATAATAAGTAAGGCAAATACATTGTTAAGTTTATCGGGTTGATGAATTCGATAAGCTTTGATAATCTATTTAAGTGACTTATTAAACCACAAACTTGACACACAGATTGTTGTGGTTTTACTTTGTTGAGTTCTTGAGAAGCGTGTGTTCACATGAATCCTGTTGAGTCGACACCATGCACGCACGGATACCAAACACTAGAAACCGATATGAGAAAGAGTTTTGGAAATAAAATTGGAAAATAGTTAGGATTGGGAACTATTGAGTGAAGATATAATCTAAGCCGAGTCTATATTATTAGGTAGTGTCGAGTCAGTAGTTGTTGTTTCCTGATAGCCGATACTCTTCTTGTTCCTGATGATTCTTGTGCATCTGCTGGACTCTAGTGAGTTTCATAGCAACACTTTTATTCATACTTTTGCTTTATTAAATATTGGGGTAAGAAAACATGCAAATTGTTTTGATTGGATCGGCTATGAAATTGTGTTTTGTTGTACTTATTACGTAGTCAAGACTAAGGTTTAGTCTCTCTTTAACTTGCCACTATTAGGTCATTAGTTATGTTATAGATAGATCTATCGTGGTTGACCGCCCTGTCTGGACTTGTTTGCCCAATTTGCCAGGGTGGCACCTGGATTTGTGGTTGCATTAACTTGCCATGACGTATAACATATTGGTTTTTGTATGTGATTAGAGTGTGATAGTTGCTTATATGTTATGACTTAATTTGCGTAATAAGTGAATGTATTGTTTGGTCCAAATGCTTCGTATACAATTTAAACCTATGAACTCACCAGCTTTTTGTTGACTTTTTAGCATGTTTTTTCTCATATAATTGATATGTATGGCTTTGGTAGTTGATTTGGGAGGCGCTTGGCAGCTATGGCATGGTCTTAGATCTACTTCACTCTGATGTTATTTGGGACCGCTTTTATGAACTATTTTTAATGGGCTTACTTTCGTACTTTTCAATAAATATAAAACTTAATTACTATCGTTGACTATGTTTTTAAGTTATGGATGAGTTTATTATGTTTTTCTATGCTTTTGTTATGTAGCAATTTAGTAGCACCCCAAAGTTAGTAAAGTCTTCGCGAGCCTATTTTGGGGTGTTACATAATGTGTCCAAGACGACCATGCCACAAGAGAAAGCGAGTCCAAGTTAGACTTGGCTCTTTTATTGCTTATAGCAAACATAGAACTATCATTTGTATTTGAACAAGACATATCAATTTCATAAATACCATTACGAGGAATAGCGATAAAATAAACAACGTTATTATTATTCGATTCAAACGATTAACAAAACCATCGTCATACAAATGTGAAACTAAAATAATCCCTCTAGTAATGAGGAGCATAATGACAATTGTTCAAAAATTTACTAATCCACTATGGAGACATAAATGAAAACACCAATTGCTTCAACTCCCGCCCATTGACCATTGCCCACGATGGACTTAAAGCTCACGGCTTGACTTCCTACTTCCCTAAGACCACGAGTAGTATTACGGATGTGAGTACCACAACCCGTGTCATATACTAAGCATGTATTAGGAAAAGAGTAGAGTTCTATAGTGAAAATACGAAGAACTAGATGCAAGAGACTTTTCTTCTTTTCATCAACTCGGCGAGATGTTGGGAACAATTCCTTCTCCATGACCCATCTCACCACACCTGGTGGCGGTCGCGTCCTTAGCGGGATTATCCTTCTTGGGTGGTGGAGGAATCTTAGGCTTGGAAGCATTATATGGTTTATACTCAAGAGTATAAGCCATCTTGTGCTTTCCATTTCCTTGATTCCCCTTAGCAGACTTAAACGATTTATTCTTCTTATGGTTTTTCTGGACCTTTCCCGTACGTATGTTATGTAGTGCAGGTGCAGCATCTTTATTTGGCAACGTCTGCTCATGTTGCTTAAGCATAGCATGTAATCCATTTACGGTCTTCCCCATGTTGTGCATATTAAAGTTCTGCACAAACGAAATGTATTCTTTAGAGAGACCAATTAAGATCAAAGTAACTCCATAGTTCAGAGTAACTGGGTGACCAAGACGTTCCAAATTGTCAATGTAGCTCTTCATCTTTAGAACATATGAGCTAACCGATTGACCCTCTTCCTGCTTGCAAGCGTGAAATTCACTTGCAGGTTTGTAGAAGCTCTGCTCTGTTGGGAGAACATGGACTTCAACTCGATGCATGTCATAAGCACCAAGATGATTTAGATTTCGTTGAGTCTCTAACTCCATGGTCATGAGCATGAAGGCAATTATATCCTTGGAGCCTTTGACCCGATGAGTGTGGTAGCCAATGTATGGGATGCTCAAATAAGTTTCCTTATCTTGGTGGACAAGATATGCTGTCGGCGATACCATCAATGAAGTTAGGTCGGTGAGTCTTTGTTTCTCAAGGAAACTCGAGTACCGAATTGTTTCCGGTAGGGTAGTCATCTACAATTTAGAAAAGTTCAAATAATTAGTATTTTCGATAATTACATTCTTAAAAGAATTAACTACCAAATTAATTATTAATAAGACTAAGATCCATGTTGCACTCACACTTATTTACCGAGGTCCGACTAGTGAGTAACTAAGTAGGACAAGAGGTAGCGACGGCGTTAATTGCACAATGCAACTCTTAGACTTTATGAGACCTTTAAGGCATTAGTAAACAAGTAATAATGTCAAAAGCATGTTTAGTTCTCATCTTATGCCTCGGGTCCAAGGTCTGACCAAGCATACTCGAAATAAGTCAACCAAGTAAGAACTTGCAAAAATCATCAAAGGTATGACCAATGAGTAATAATCACCATGGGTTGGAATGGCCCTAAGGTCTGACCAAAGAGGTCAAGCCAAATGCAGGTGTTCATAGTTGGTTGGCATAGACTTAAAATTTTACATATAGGGTATTCACATAAATGTGGTAAAAGTCGTGTACAAAGAAGCATGCAAAAGCGACTTTGTAACACTTATTTTATAAACTTTTGGTAATGACAAGTAGTGATCATCATGGTTCACGGTAGCTCAATCAAACTCGTAGGGAGGCGGAGGACCATGTCGGCTAGGTAATAACCGAAATCCTTTAGGTATGACCTGCGCACCTCCTTAAGCCTCCTTTATAGTTTGTTCTAGTGGGTGAGCCGTACATCCCAAGTGTCCATAGCGTCTAGTTTTTAAATTCATGAAAAACTTGTTTCAAAAGTTTAGGTCACTTTATTTAACAAAAATAATTTCCACGAAACAAATAGCAGGTCACAATGAGCATGATATTTAGGCGTGTAAATAAAGACCATTATTAATGTTATGATTACGATATGTATTATTCCATATTGCATACAATTAGGTGTCAAAAATAAGTAACAATTATGCACATAAGGAATCACAAACATATAAACATAAAACATTAATATAAACATATATTGTTCCGAGTTCTCTCGCGAGTCTTCCCCAAAAGGAGAACCATAAGACCGTCACTAGGTACAAAACCTAGATCGCCCCATACATCACAAAAAGAAATTGAGTGGGTCTTATAGCCGGAAAAACACATAAAAAGCATGACAAACTTAATTAACAATTTAATTATGCTATTTTATGTATTCAATAACAATATGTAATTCTAATTATCAATATAATTCTAATTAACAATTAATTCTAATTAACAAATTAATTCTAATTAACAATTTAATATAATTTGTGTGTCTTGTTATTTTTATTTATAATTGACAAGTATTACATTATAGTTGTCAAAACAAAATAAAACGAATAACTAATTAGATTTCATGCGACCTTTTAACATGTTTATTAAAGCGTGTAACCCATAATCACAAAGCGAAATGACTCGTGATGCCCCGTTGAGATTTTATAATCTAGTTAACCAAGTAGCAAAAGCAGTACGCAGCCGAATTGGATCTAGTTTAAGCAATTAGGTTAACACATAAATAATAAACAATAATTAATAAAATGGATCAAGAAAACTAACCCTCGTAGTCACCCGCAAATAATAAAACGAACAAGAAACCAAGTGTCTAAAATAAACACCTCTACGAGTCCACACACAAACACTTAACCACAAGTACGTTCGATAACGCTAGTCGAGAACGTTTACCCAAATCAACCCTTGAATACTTGAATACCACAAACAAAGAAAACCCAAGAAACAATCTTCTTTAACCTCTGTCCGAGAACACGAAACTGTCCGAGAACAGATCTTAGTATCACGGACAATACAGTCTGAGAACTACTACCCTTATGTCCGATAAAAACCAAAACAGAAACCAAGTTGTTTCCTGCTTTCACGATCGCTAGGAACCAGCAGGAACAAACTAATCAAACTCCTTTTAACAACCTTGGATCAAAGAACTAGCAAGTAAAAGGTTTCGAATAAAAACAAACAAGAACCCTAATCAGATTTGAGAAGATCCGATCGGGTCTTATATGAAAACGATTTCACTTTGAGTCATGAGTTAGGGATAGATAAATTCGTATGATAGATTGCATGGGTGTGTTTGTATTTATAGGATTAAAACCCTAGTTGTACTTGGACTCAAACTTGAGCTCCAAGTAACAAACCCAAACACCCAACCGATCACATGTCGTCTAGGCCCAAGGCTCAACATGAACAGACCCAAGATTGAAAGGAAATCGGGTATCATGCAAACTAAACGGGTCGTGTATATATTCAAGTAGTAAACGTATTATACGTACTCTCGTGTTTAACGTGTGTGCCCCGTAAGCTCACACACTTCTAATCATTTCGCATGTTTTAACTCTCGCAAACCAACAACTCGTTAATGCTCTATCTACAAAGTCATCTCCAGTTTTCGTAACAACTACTTTTGATAACTATACAAAGAAAAAGAGTATGTAATAACGCACGTGTAGAATTAGTGTGACTGTGTGAGTGGCTGGACTAAGCACAGAAAGTGAGGTATATCGGCGCCGTGAGCAATTTGATAATGTGGTGTACTGGGGCCTCATTTCTTGTCCTCAACCTTATCGAGAACAGAAATGATAAATCTATTTCTTAATAATTTGTCCCCAAAAATAATTTATAGGAATGTGGTAAAGTGTACAATCAATTTATTTTCTTCAAGTAAATTCTTTAATTTTATATGGTATTACGAAGACTTTTATGAATAGTTTTTGGAAACATAACATTACTCGAGAAATTAATATAATGTACAATAATTCAGTGTTGACACTTGACCCATAGCAAAGGGTATTCAAAAATCGGAAAACCGATGAATGGTAGCCGATTCGCTCAATTCAAAACGCAAAAACGATAATCGAAGAAAGCGAAACAAAGAAAACCCGTGTCGGAAAAACCCGCTTATCACGGTTTGATTTCGTTTTCACTTTTAGCTATTCTGCATTATTTCGAACCAAACACCCCTGCATAGCATACTTAGTAAACTAGTGTAATAGGTGGTTAGACGATAATATATCCAAGTATCTTATAGTTTAGCAAGATTTTCCAATGCGGTTGCATTTATTTAGATCAATTAAAATAATTCTTTTCAGACGATCAACAAGGTCTAGGAGGCAATACATAGTGGTTGAAGATGACAGTTTGGACATTGACACTTTCTTAGGTTAAACGATGCGTGGCGAAATGAAAAACGTAAAGAAGATTAAATGCCTTTCTAAAAAAATGTGGTCATTAAATTGGGGATATATATGATATACATAAATTGTTAAAGAATTTTATAGAAACCATGTATTATTAATGATACTCATATATGTCGTATATAGATTTTAGGGTTGTCATTAACAACAAATTTTTAATTTTTTTATTAAAAATAATGTATTATCCAAACAAAATCATCATAAATTAGTTATTAGCTTCTATTATTTTTCAAACACATTTTTAATATATTTCATTCATTGGTTGTATAAGCGAAAAAAATGGCACATGTTTTATTCATGTCTTAAGGCTAGTATAATTTTGAAACAAAAGAGTGGAATTGTTATTACCGACAATCTTTCCAAATAATTTTGGAAATTACCGACAATCTTTAGAGTTGTTGTTAGCATTTCCTCGTTGCGATAGGGATCACTCATAGTTTGAGCAGAAAAAAGGTATGACAAGATGTGATTTGAGGAAATTAAGTTTTCATATAGGATAAGACAAAGATGTTTGGATAGACAGTTGAGAAAGACACGTATGACATATCCAAGATTCAGTAGAACTTTAGGGGTCACAGAGGTTCGATTATGCGCCTTCACTGACGGTAGCGAATTTCGTACGACTTATTATATATATAAACACAATATAATACTCGAGTTTAATTAATTAACGTATTCTTATACATATGTATATTATGTGTGTGGTTGATAGCTTCTTTGTGAATAATAAAAATCGAAATCCACTTGAGACAGCCAAGATTCATAGATATATGTGGTTAAATGTGTGGCTTTTATAGAATTTGTAATCTTAAATAAGATCACACTGTCTTTTAACAATATACAAAATAATCGATTGTCTTTTCGGACCGTTAACTCTTAATTTTTTGTTGCATACTAGTTGTTGTACCCTAAGACTGAATATTCCACTGGGTTGATAAGGATGGATATATAGTTTGAACAAAGTATAAACTAGAATGCAAAATAATAAAAGGTAAAAGTGACAAAAGATTGCTTATAACAATCAGTAGCTGCTTATGTAATCATATCACGTTGCATGCTATCAGTTTATGGCGTGCTTAATTAATCAACCTATGTACAAGAGATGTAGCCATATCAAATGCATATGAATATGTGATAGCTAAAAGAGTTCCACCATGAAACATAACTTATTCCAGGAAGGATTATATCTTGCACACAACATCATAACAAGTGACAATATTCTCTGCAATACTTTTAAGTCATTACGAGTTTATAATTATACTTGGACACACTCCACACGTCCTCATGTTGTTGTAGTGAACTACTATTTATAAAGAAAATAAATATAAATCTTGCAAGGGAAAAACGTTTTTTGACTATCAGCAGTACATTACTAACGCATACTTTGAAATTTTAAAATGATATTTACGTACTTAAATAAATTATCCAAACTCGAGATGTTGTTTGAAATATCTGTAAAGTGAGGTCTTAACCAGTTAAATATGTTCAAATCATGGGCAGTCAACATATTCGTTTTTTATTTTAATTTTATAATGAAGTTTGGAAATTTATCCAACCTTAATATAATAAGGTTCTAGATAAAGCTCTTGTGAGACCTTTTTTATAAAAGTCTACAACCCTTAATCCTTTTAAAACGAATTGGCACGATTTGGAACCAAACCAAATTTGCACCGTGATTTTTGGGTTCAAATCAAACGAACCAAGAACCATATCATAGTCCATCTTCTATATAAAACATTTAAGTTGTAAACCAAAAAAATTAAGATAAGGAGTTATAATCATTGAGTGGCGTTTATTACTTCTCTAACTAAAATATAACAAAAAGGAAGAAATTAACAACAAAAAAAAAAGAAATCCGATAATGGGGTAATACGCCACTTAAACTAATTAATCACATTTATTTTTAAATTTAAATATCTTTTAATTCGGTTAATTTTTTATGATCTAATTTCATCATATTTTTAAAATTTTGTCTTCTTTAATTCAACATCCATTTTGATATATTTTTATGAGTTTTTAGTTTTACATTTTAGTAGGTTTATTTTATTTTGATTTAAATTTTATAACTTTAACCTTTATTTCAATCAATACAAACTTTATTTATCAAAATCATTTACTTTTGGGAAAGTGTTTGTGGAAAGAGATTGTGAAGGTCTTTTTATATGCGGGAATAATGATGTCGTCACGGAAAGATACTGAAACCCAAACAAACACATACAACTAACACATATACATTTGGAGTGTTGTGAAATGAATTCACTAAGCGGGTAGGAAATTGCGAGAGAGTTGAGTTAGAATTCATTTACTATATTTATTATATAACTATATTTATCGCCATTACATGCAGTATCAATCAGATTCTTATAAATATATATCTTATATATTTATATGCGTAAAAGGACCAATACATTTTGTACGTTTTTTATTTTTTATTTTTATTAGTGAAAGTAACTATCACTATATATTTGAGTATACATCGTATGAAATTTTATAAGTTATATCTGATGCTAAAAATTTATATAATTAATTGAAAAAAATTAAAATTTTGCAATGCGGTTTTTTAAGAATCATTTTAACCCGAACAATTCAAACCAAATAACTCATGACATACTAATTTTTTTAATGAAAGTAACTATCACTAGTTTTTTTTAATGCAAAATTCTTTAGTTTGGATTCTTTATTCTTGTTTAACGCTATGAAATACTAATTTGGGCTCAAAGAGTAAATGACTGAGTTAATGGTTAACATCTTTTGTGGTCCAAAACTATGGGCCTGGTGAGTTTAGTATGTGAAATAGAAAAGTTGCTCAAAGCCTCAAAATGGAAAATGTATTTTGGGAAAAAAATTTAAATTTTCGTTTTATGTACTAAATCTCTCATCTGAAAATTTTATTCGATACACATTTTATACTTTCTTAGGTTATCATTGACTAGTGTCTAATATCTGATTAATTCAATATAAGTTAAATTACAAAATAAAACAGATTGTATTATTACACACACAAAATAAATAAATAAATAAAATAAAAAATACTAAAAAGATGTAAGAGGTAACCCTAATCAATGTACAAATCATCACATGGTAAATATTTTGCATTTTGAAATGCGTAAACCATGTTTAGGAACTTTAAAGCATGTGCCGCAGATCCTATCAACGTATTCCCTTTCAACCATCATTGGTGTTGGATATTTTAGTGTAATTGGATTAACTTGTTTGACCAATTTCATCGATAATACATCATTTAGGTTTGGAGGTCGGGTCACCTACTTGAATTTATTATGATCTTGGGGCGAGCCCCAAGGACCGAGGTCCGGAGGCGGCGCCACCGGTGGCAGGGTCCAGGGGCGAGCCCCTGTCGGGTCGAGTGCCGGTCACCGGGAAAAATTTTATTTCCACTAAGTTGCTATGTAAAACTTCTCTGAAATTCTCTTGAAGGAATCTGCAGAAGTTTTGTTTGTCTTAAATTATCGATTCTCTTGAAGTTTTAATTCTTTGAAGTTATGTTCCTCGAGATTAATATTCGGAAATTGAGGACAAAACTGACAACTTGGAACCCTAAAAGCGCCATTGGCGATTATCCCAGAATACGTTATATACGGTTTGTTTGGTCATTATCAATATAACAGTTCATTATATCTTATACACAAACATACGTAAAATTCTCAACTCGAATTGTATCCGATTGAATAATTTGGTAGAACCACCGATTGATTCGATCCGAAAAGTGTTCACGCCTTCGTGTAGACAAGATATCCATGATGTTCGTTATTATTACATATCCCCTACAATTGGCTCTGGACATTTGATACACACCAACTAATGCATTAAATAGTTGTATCAGATATGTATGTTATGTTGACAGTTTATACATTGATGTGTGCAAGTCAAAAAATATATTGTGCAAATCAATTCTTTTTTGGCTATGATTATACATTTATATCCACATTAAATCAATGCAACACGTGTTTCTCCTTCCATTAGCCACCAACCTCATGGAAGTAGTTCAGTAGAAGTGAGAGCTCATTTTTGTTAACCACTACATCTGAAAGATTCTTATTACCGTTGACAACCTGTTTAAATAATCGTGGTATCATGGACTGTTATATTGTTGTTCATAATGTTTTATGTTCACGTCACACAGTCTTTTGTTGTGAGCAGCTTTCTTCTAACGATTGTTAGCGTGCTCTATGATATTTGACTGCTTATTATAGTTTTGGTCTTTGGTTCTCGTTCTATTTAATTTCTTTGTGGCGTTAATTTTTCATGTGAGATTATATAAGTTCTTAGCAGAAATGATGTCCATGACTCCATGTATCTTTTTGTGAGTCGTCGCATAAAAACTTGCAGCATTTATAGTTTCATATTTCCGCATATTAGTTTTCTTACATCAACAAATAAGTCTTTGCAAAGTATAAATCATTAGCTACAAACCGTCACTTGAATGTTTTACGCAGTTTCTCATATTAATAACTTCGATCATGGTATATATATTGTTACCTTTCTGAAAATTTACAATTTGATAGATCACACATTTACTAGGCCTACTGCCTAGTAAATATTTTATTAAAAGAAATTTACAATATATTAGGTATACAAACTTATGTTTTAAAATCAGATGATTGATTTTACAAGGGTTGAAAAAGTATACAAAAGACCTCGAATTTGACCTAAGATATGTGTTGAAAAGTATAACGTGTATTAGTCAACACTCAATATCATTTGGAGTCAACATTTTTGGGCTCGACTTCTCTTCAGTTCCAAATGTAGACATTGTTGACTAAATGCAAATGACCTCATTGTTGACTAACGATCCAATACTCATCACAAATGTGCATCATCTTTGTTGTAATACTATCAGGGGTTCTATTTGACTATGGCATGAGGCACAACTCAATTACTTACAAGTCCCTTCATTACAATTAAATGACGAAAGTGATTGTCATATTAGTGTTGCAATTTTTTTTTTTTTAAAGTCAATTAATTGCCGCTTAGACGTTACTCGGCCATCAACCTTTCCGATTTGTGTAAATCGGTGACCACAATCAATCACATAAATCGGTCAACTCACGGAAACTTGCAAATCTTGTCAGAAATACCCAAAACTCACCATAAACGAGTTTTAATCACTTATAATCGCTGTTTATATCTAATAAAAGATCTTTTTGTAAGAAAACTCTTGCTGGAAATACCCTAAACTTGTCGAAAATGCCAATCCAATTAATCCCGTATAAACCGATTATAATCTGCAAAGAGGCCGATCACCGACTACCGATTCGCTATTTTTACAACCTTGGTCATATTCATACATTTATAGCTTTATATACAAAACAACGTCTTAAAAAACTTGGTTCAACAAACAACCTTAACCCGGAGTTCATTTTATAGGATCCGGTGTAACCCTTCTGCAAAGACCAAGTTTTATACAATATTAGTTGTTTCTTGCTAATCGGGCGAAGTTAAAATCAAACCAATGACCTGTTTCACAAAATTCCTATCTTTTCCGGCTCCACACAGACGTTTGTGCTAAGAAGAGAATAGGCATATGACGAATGTCTCCAAAATTGCACCATGTAAGTTTTGAACTTGAGATGTCTACTAAAAAATTTTAAGCCCATACCCAATTGAGTTAAAATTATAAATGATTCGGGTTACAACACAGTTTAACTACAATATTTACACTTTGCATAAAAGTTGCTCAACTTGATTTTTGAATTACGTGTTAATGACTTGACTTCTTTTGAGTTAACTTAAAAGAATAATTTATATAAATCACAATCTAGATAGACGTTGTAAACGTGTTTATAATCCTGTGACTAAGATCCATTCTTTTCTAAAGTGACTTTTTTAGAATTGATGCTACACCACTTTGACT
This sequence comes from Chrysanthemum lavandulifolium, assembly GCA_022545495.1. Taxonomy (NCBI): domain Eukaryota; kingdom Viridiplantae; phylum Streptophyta; class Magnoliopsida; order Asterales; family Asteraceae; genus Chrysanthemum; species Chrysanthemum lavandulifolium. Next base: position 111,726,835 of record CM040239.1, on the reverse strand, counting down.
AGGTGAGTGGAAAATTATACTCTTTTTGTTCACTAACACATCATATTTAGTTTAATACATAACTTAATGATAATCTACGCATAAAACAACATTTCAGGCTGCTTAAGAAATTATTTTGGTTTCATTTTTGCTAATTTTTGACAATTTTGTCAAATTCTTGGTAAGGCTGTGTTTCAACTCGCAAGTAAAAAGATTTTCATGGGTTGCTTGACTTTTTTTTGATAACCTAACACCAAACAAGATTAATTTTTTCTAATAGAAAATGATATAAACAAATCAAAATGACAGTTGAGTCATGAGTGATATGTATTTTTAATACTTTGGTCCTTCCTAGACATGTCACTTCTTTAGTCGATGCACTTCTTCATCATTTGAAAAAGATCCAAACATGTTCGTACCCGACCAGCTTCAACTTTTCGTTTGTCTTGAAATTTAGGAACCTGACCAGTTCGATGCATCGATTTCCTTGTGTCTAAGGTTTTTTTAAATTGTTATTTTTGTCTTTAAACAATAATTTTGTGACAAAGAAAGTGTAATTTTGTGCCAATATTTTGTTTCAATTCTTTCAAGGCACATATGCATTTTTGTTGCAATTCTATTATTTTGTTAAACTAAACTCAAAACTTAGGCATGGTATGTTGGCATGAAGCATGCGATATTGCCATATGCATTAACCATGAAGATTCGTTTGATATCCTTATATTAAGACACACTTTATTGACAACAAGATTAAAAAAAAAAATGCTAAGAGGATACCGGTTATATGACTTACATCACATACAATAGAACTCTGATAACTTAAACGTAAACCATTATTTCTAAAAAGCTTATTTCACGATGGTATATCTTGTTGTGCGAGAAGCTCATTAAACGTAAACAATTCCTCCTTAAAACGTATGAGATATATTTGTTGTATATATCGAGAGTTGTTAGTTCTTTAAAAAGAAAATGTAAACTATTTTCCGTTTCTCCTACACACTTGATTACAATTCCAAATCCTTAATCATATATTAACCACGTCATTAAACAAGTCCTAATGCTAACCCAAACTCTTGCACCCATATTTGGTTACAGCTCAATTGATTGTACCTAAACCGCGTCACATAACAACCGAGTCAAAAGCTCACACTCCATTGGACTCTCTACACTCACCCCCAATAAAAAACCAACACAAAAGCCCCACCATAATAAAACTTTCCATTTTCATTTTCATTTCCATTTCATTTGCATTTCAAAGTTATTTATTTCTAGTTTTGAAGTGGGTGTACCACCAATGTTGAATACTTTGACTTTTGACCAAAAAAAAAGCTAGACACTCACACCTTCCTCCACCCCTCGTGTAAGAACATTATTTATTTAGTCTTATTCCTTCATATAAATATCGTTCATTACAATTTATTCCAATTCATCACAACTTCATATTCTCATTTTTCATTGTTCCTCTAGATACAACTTTGTACAACTAACATCAATCTCATCATATAACACTTTGTGTAATCAGGTACGTTAACTTAAATATACTTTCGGTACCGCTAGCTCTAGGCTCTAGCTCGTTTATTTTTTTTTTCATGTTTTTCTAGTGAAGATTTTGACGTTTTCTTTTTTTTAAATATGCAGGTTTTGATGTGCTAAGGTTGTGATTTCTAAGACAAAGTTCCGTAGTACTTTGAGCTAGTGATCATGGAAGGCAAGTTTCAAGCCAAAAAGTTTAAGGTTACACTAAAATGTTCGAAAGTGCTCGAGTTAGCAGCTGTTGACGATGTTTCGGGGTTCATATCGGAGGTGGAAAAAAGTACGATCGCTATAGATGAAGTTGGTTTTTGGTATGGACGAAGTAATTCGTCCATACTGAAGATGGGGTTCTGCGAAAGAACCCCTTTAATGATTGCTTCCATATACGGAAGCATTCATGTTATAAAATACATAATAAGTAATAAAAAAACAAATGTTAATAAAAGTTCGGGTTCGGATGGTGTCACTGCTCTACACTGTGCTGCTGCAGGAGGGTCCGTTATGTCGGTTGAGGTGGTTAAGCTGTTGCTTGATGCTGGTGCTGATGTTAGTTTAACTGATGCTAACGGTAACAAACCTGGTGACTTGATTGCTCGTGGTGTTAAGTCCTCGGTTCGTAAAGGTTTGGAGATGTTGTTGAAGGGCTTTGTTAGTGAAGAAATAGTTTCGGTGAAAAAAGAGTATCCAGTTGATGTTTCTATGCCAGATATAAATAACGGGTTGTATGGTTCGGATGAGTTTAGGATGTATACTTTTAAGGTGAAGCCGTGTTCGAGGGCTTATACTCATGACTGGACCGAGTGTCCGTTTGTTCACCCGGTGAGAATGCACGAAGGCGCGACCCTAAGAAGTTTAACTATAGTTGTGTCCCGTGTCCTGAGTTTCGTAAAGGGAGCTGTGTTAATGGGGACGCGTGTGAGTATGCGCACGGGGTTTTTGAGTCATGGCTTCACCCGGCTCAATACAAGACGAGGTTGTGTAAAGATGAAATTGGTTGTGCGCGAAAAGTGTGTTTTTTTGCGCATAGAGTTGATGAGATGAGGCCTTTGTATGCATCTACGGGTTCAGCAATCCCTTCGGTCAAATCAGGGGATATGAGTCCGAAGAGCCCGAGCCCGATGGCTCTTACTTCGACCCCACCCACGTCACCTTCTATTTCTGCTAGTCAGGTGCACGGGTGGCAGAACAAGATGAATCATTTGACACCGCCCCAGTTACAGCTTTCGGGTAGTCGATTAAGGATGGGCTTAAATGCACGTGACATGAAGCAACAAATGATTGATGATTTCTCATCAAATCTTTACGCTAATTCGAATCTTGATGAAGTTTTGGATCCGGGCTGAGTGGAAATTACTCGTCTCCTATGAGAAAACCCGTCAATTATACTTTTGATTCATCGGCTGCGGTTGCTCAAGCAGTAATGAATTCAAGGGCTGGTGCGTTTTCAAACAACGTAGTCAAAGCTTCATAGACCGTGGCGCAACAGGAGCCACGGCCACGGGTGCACCTTTTTCGCAATGGGGTTCGCCTGATGGGAAATTGGATTGGGGTTTAATGGTGAAGAGGCTAATAAGTTAAGAAAATCGGCTTCTTTTGGGTTTAGAAATGGTGTGCCTGCGAATGCAGGCCACGAGCCAGATGTTTCGTGGGTGAATACATTGGTCAAAGATGTTTCATCCGTTGGCGTAGGGTTGTATAGCTCGTCCGAGAAGCAGAGGTATGGCATTGGTGGTGGAGACAAGCTGCCCCCGTGGGTGGAGCAGATGTTCATCGAGCAGGAACGGTTGGTGGCATAAAAGCAAAGTTGTCGAGAACAGTCGCTCGCAGCTCACAAGCTCAGCTCGAGCTTGTTTGCGGTTTCAGCTACAACTAATTTTACCAAACATATACGAAATAGATTTGTTTATATTCTTTTATCTTCTTTTTAATCTGATGGAATTTGTCTTTTCGGATAGGGATTTTAGTTATCGACAAGTTTGTTACTACTGCTTAACTATTTGAGTAATAATTAAATCAAAACGTGTTTAATAATAACCAGAATAAAGATAAGATAAGTTGTAATAATGTGATCTTTTTTGGATTTATTTGTACATGACTTTGCTACGAGTGTTGATTGGCATACTCAGTTTCTTTATTTGCACATTTGAGTGTACAAACTAAAAAAGCAGTTATAAGTGTACAAACTAAAGAAGCAATATATAACAAATATATAAGTTTTTAAAGCATAATATGAAGTGTGCAAATAAAATAAAATAGTGTGCAAATATTAGCCGGTTGTTATATCACCAAGTTGATCATGTAGTTTTCTAAACCATTATGTTTTTCTGCAAGAGTAGTAGCATTTAAATGCAAAATCCGTTTTGTTATGGATATATTCCTTTGTCATTTAGTGATATGATATTTATAAATTAGGGAAAATTACATATATATATATAATTTTAATGATGATCATGACTTAATAAATATATGTGATATGTGATTTGCTAACAACAATTCTATTAATTTTGCTTAAGCATCCTTTAATTAACAATGTTTCTAAAATAAAACACTTCGTTTTATAAATACATGATTTCGACACATATAATTAAAATAAATGAGTTTTAATAAGGTATGTATAATATTAAGTGAATTGATCTTTAGAAGTGTTTTTGAATTAAGGTAAGCGTAAACTACACCAATAAGTTAAGTTGTAGTTTGCAAATCTCAAAATATATATACATTTTTAATGTAGAGATTATCAATAGTAAAGTGATAAATATATGACTTTATTACAAAGCATGTAAGATTAGCTTTTGCATTAACTTTTTTCAATGAAGAGATATCAATGGATCCTTGAATCTGTGACAAGCATTCAGCAAGCATAAAAGCCGTGAACCACCTAAGAAGATAAAAGACCATTATGGTTAATAGTTGTTAATGAGAGGTAAAGTAAAATAAACTTGTTAATCTTATTTTGATAAAGAACCTGAAAGAGAAAATACATACTCTCCGTCTCTAAAATAAAAGATATATATATATATATATATATATATATATATATATATATATATATATATATATATATATATATATATATATATTTTTTTTTTTTTTTTTTTTTTTTTTTTTTACGACGACTTTTATATAAAAGCTAAAGAAAGATAGAACAATTACAAAGAAGTTATAGTAGCTAAAAGGTTTTTCAACTAACCTACCCAACTTAACTTAAACTTAGAAAAATCCATAAAAATGATTGCGAAACTATAATATCCCAAAGTACCATTTTCTTGGGAAGGAATTAGAAAAAACCAACCAATTCTGAAACTCCATATGATGGCAAAAGTCCTCCCACACCATCAAGGAACAACCGATTATAATCGCCTTTTGGAAAGGAAATTGTGTTTCATCAAATATAACATGACGGAAATTATAATCGCCTTTTATTGTAAGTTGTAACACTTATATCCACGGTGATTAGGAGGGTATCAGAAACACACAAGTGTGGAAGCAGGATTGAGTTTGTGGATAGTGGTAGAGGAAGTAATGGGTAACATAGGCATCCGAAAACGTGGGAGCGTGTATGAGGGATTTCGTTGTAAAGGATTTGGGTTGGAGATTTATTAGAGAAGTTTAGTTGGGAGGATATTAATAAGATACGTGGCCATAGCTAAGGCATGATGCCAAAGTGAGATGGGACTGATGAGTGAGCTAAAAGAGTGCGAATTATATTGTTAATGGCACGTATTTTTCTTTCGGCTTTGCCGTTTTGGGATGATGTATGTTGACATGAAAAGCGAAAAACCATACCGTTATTTTTGCAAAATTGATGAAATGATGCATTGTTATATTCACGCCCATTATCACATTGAAACGCTTTCATATTGGTAGAAAACTGATTGCGAATATAGACACTAAAAGCAAGAAAAGTGTTAAATACTTGAGATTTTTGGCCCAATGGGAATGTCCACAAAAAAATTTGAGTAATCATCAAGAAACAAGACATAGTATTTGTGACCACCAGAACTCAAAATCGGGGATGTCCATACACCACTATGAACTATATTAGATGGAGATAACGTAAAGGAAGTAGATTCATAAAAAGGCAACTTAATGTGTTTACCAAAAACACAAGATTGACAAATAGATAAGTCTTTAGTACGATTACATGTAATGGAATTTTTATTTTTAAGCAAACGTAAAACATTGGCGTTTGGATGTCCTAGACGCCTATGCCATAGATCTTGAGAAAACGCAGCCAAGCAGGAGGAGTTTGAAGTTGTTGAAGAGCGGTAGTGGTGAGAGGATATAGATCCCCGCTACTATCACACGTCATGAGTTGGATCCTGCGCTGAAGTCCTTCAAAGTAAAACCAAAAGGTCAAAAGTAATAGAAATATTATTGTCGAGAGATAAACGATGGACCGAGATTAAGTCTTTAATTAGGTGAGGAGCATGTAATACATTGTTTAATTTTAAAGGAGGGTAGGGAGGAGAAAGAAGTTTGTTTCCCAGACCTTGGATTGGAATAGCATGACCATTACCAACAATTATGTGTTTAGGAATGCTCATATGAGAATAAGATGAGAGTGTACCTTGCGAACCTGTCATGTGAGAAGAGGCTCCCGTATCCATGTACCAATTCTCGTCTGGAGGATTTAGTGTCATTGTGTGCATGGCACTTTCAAGTTCATTATTGGGAGCATAGGCTAAAGAAGGAGCCACAAAAGCTACATAAGCTTGACTGGGATGTGGTCCAAGAATACCAGCAGATGGGCCAGTGGGCCGAGACCAGCCTGTAGTCGGATAGGGACATGGTGGCATGTTAGCCTAGAATTGTTGCCAAGTCCATGGTGCCCATTTAGCCTGACGAGTGCTGTGGTGGTTTTGTGTGGCCGTATGATTATTGCTTCCAGTGTGATGATTACCTCCACGACCACGTCCACGTCCTTCGTTTCCACGTCCACGTCCACCAGTACGCCCCCCACGACCACGTCCATTGGAAGCTCCATTGCCGTGAGATACACGAGAGGTGTCATGACTCCCAGTAGCAACCTGTTTGATGTTATTGTTTGACGTAGTGGTGGTGATTAACGCGGTTCCTGCTGTTATAGCAGCAGTGGTTGCTTGTTTTGCTTTGCGAGTTTATTCCAAGATAAGTTTAGAACGGGCTTCATAGAAGAGTGGAAGGGGATCGGTGTGCTGAATGATGGTGGCAACACCATCATAACTTTCATTTAGTCCAACAAGTAATTACAAAATCAAACGTTGGTTAGTAACAGGTGCACCAACATTCGAGAGTTGATCAGCAAGCATTTTAAGCTTTTGACAGTAGGCTGAGACATTAGGGAAATTGTCAAGTTGAGTGTTGGAGAATTGTTGTTCAAGATAAACCGCCCGCGAGTTTTTGTTATCTTGAAAGATATCTTTCAATCGATCCCATGCGGTCTTGGCAGTGGAGTCCGGTTCAAGAATGGTATGGAGAAGATCGTTGGAGATGGTGCCGTATAACCATTGAAGGACAATGGCACCAAGTCGGTTCCAGGTTTCAATTGGGATAACATGGGTGGGTGGGGTGGTGACGGGTGGTGTGGGTGGTGTGGCAGAAGTAAGGTGATCACTGACTTGATATGCTCGACAATGGATCTTGAAAAGTTTAGCCCATGAGGAGTACTGACTTTTCTCCATCTCAAGAGTGATATGTAACAACGCGCATTTTTCGGGTTACTTTTCATATTTTTGAAAATTTACTATTCATTTACTATTCACTTTCACCATTCATCCGTAAATTTTTAATCCATTCTCGTAAGATAAATTATTTTAGTAATAACACGAGGTTCGACCATGGTTAGATCATTTTCATAAAGTTATTAAGTAAACATCGTTTTAAAGTTTCGTTTTAGGCGGTCTACTGTTTAAACATCACGCGATATGAAAATCAACTCGACAATTTTTCTCGCATCGGATAAATTTTAGATCACTCATGATTAATTTGAGAATTTTAAGATTTATTATTTTTAATATTACCAAATAAGCCCGTAAAAAAACTAAACTTACGTTTTAAACAATTCTACTTACACCTGTGCTTAACGACATCGACCTTGTGTTTCTAATATGTTTTGACACTTTTACATTTTTGGAAAAGTCAAACATATTTCCTCCTCCTTTGACCATAAAGGAATTAACCTTATCACGTTCTACATTTTGCATAAATCGCGTAACTTTTAAACTTCACAAATAATCATTAAGTTATCCCGCGTATGAAGAAAACCACATTTAACATCTCATATCACTTTTAGACTAATTTTATTCTACTCTAAATAAATTCACGGTCTTTTCCACGAAATTTCGTTCTTTTCCGATAAAGCTGCAATTACGCGTTTTTGACCGTATTCCGACTTTAGCAGCGTTTTGCACCCAATAAGACTTATCACCCATTTTATATTTTTATATGGAGTATAATGATGAGTTTCATCATTCCTGCAAGTTTCATATTTTTACGATACCGGTTTTACGTTTTATGGCTTCGGTTAGCATTTAACGGAACCAAAACTCACTCCGTAATCAAGATAATACCAAAACTATCCACCTAAGTCATCTTATCTCTATATGAACGAAATTAGGGAGGGAGTCATCACCTTGGTGTCAAAATCCTAAGCATGCTTCCTTTAGATCATTTACATGTGTAAATTTAACCATGGTTAGTTTTAACCCAATATATAGTTAACTAAAATCTTTAGCCTATAAATACCAAGCATAAACCTTCATTTATTCTTGCACCACCTTCTTAACATCTAAAGTCCTAAACCTAAGGCATTTCTTATAAATCTTGTAAGAACACTCATGTGTTCTTGAAGAAAAACTAGCGTTTGATCTTCGTTCTTGGAAGTTTTCAAGAAAGAGTCGTTATAATCTTCAAATAACTTCAAGTCTCCAAAAGGCGTTGTTATAATCTTCATTTCTTCTTCGGTTCTCAAGAAGGAGTTGTTATAATCTTCTAATAGCCTCGGGTTTCGAAGATTGCAAATTCTCGTCGAAGCTCCGCTTATATTTCTTTTTTCAGTAATACTCGAGCATTCTATATTAAGGTAAGTATTTATAAAACTCAAACTTATATAAATACTTATAAACTTTGTTAGTTTATTTATTGTATTTATAAACTCTTAATATATCATAGAATCAAGTAATTAAAATACATGTTTTACGTATTAAGTGCTACAATAGTAGGGAGCTTCATGTGAGGGTTTCATTTGAGTAAAATGTATCGACGAGTTCTTTGGTTTACGACTTAAAGTGTCCTAGCTCCTCGAGCGTTTCTTGCATGACCTCTGAATTGTGATGACCCGAGCGGTAGTCGAGTTATACAAACTAAAACCATTTCTATAAACAAACATACAAATACTACATCACGATCAATATAGAGACATATATAGTTTTGTTATTTCTTTCGCATCATTATTTCAAACCTAAGTCGCAACATCCTATTCTAGGTTGCTCGTAGAAGTTCTCACGGCATATCCATCATTCTCATTATACATTTGCTATCATTTACTTTGAGTGAGTTCATAGCCCCACTTTCTATTATTTAATTGTTTTACAAACCCTTGGTGGAGATACATGCTTTATTTTTAAACCGAACACATTGCTTTGAAACTATATGTTTATCACAGGCTCGAATGTTTATTTATGCTAAATGTGATATTGCTATCGTGAATGCATTTATATAATTATGTGCATATATAATTGTATCAAACCAAAGCGGGCTAGAGTATAATATACTTGAGGCACCATATCAAACAAAAGCGGGCTCGAAGTATCACAACGTATTGAGGCACCGTATCAAACAAAAGCGGGCTCAGTATCACAACGATTAAGGTAGCCGTATCAAACAAAGCGGGCTCAAGTATCACGTGTTGAGGCACCCACATATCTTTGGGTATAGGCGCCCAACATATCTTTGGAATAGGCACCCAACATAACTTTGGGTAGTGGCACCCACGATAATTTGGTTTCATCATGAGCTTAGTGCAATAATAAGCATTTTGTTTTCAAACTATTGGTGTGAATTTATAACTCACTACAAGCATTATGTGTTCAACGATTTTCTAAACTACTATGAATTTCACTCAACCTTTGTGTTGTGGTTTTAAGCATGTATTTGGTCCATAATGTCGGGTCGCACGGAAGATCTTGAAGAAGGCTATAAATTTTATTATCATTCGAAAACCCATTTAATGTATTTTGTAAACTTGGAACCATCGGGACCTCATTTTTGTAAACTCGATATTTATATAAATCGAATGATAAATCTTTTAAAAACGACTCCATTAAGTCGTTTTCTATTATTATATTTGTTGTGCCATGAAGTAACACCCGGTTTGAATTCAGCTGCGTATCACGAAATTGGGGTGTTACATGATAGGGATGAAAATTTTGATGTTATTGACTTTGACTACAGGATGAATTTTAGAGTCTGCCATGGGATTAGTGTGAAGATGGAAAAAGAAGGATAAGTGGGATTGTTATGGATCGGCTATGAGAAGCTCTGATACCATGTAATTTGAGAAATATTGATGCCTTTCTCATTGATAGTCAATAGATATATATACACAGGGAACTCCCTATACATGTGGAAACCCTATTGACCACCTAACAACTGATAACAAACTATACAAGATATTAGGACTCATATATTGACCAAAGATACATTATATGATATCTATATCTAATGTTTAACTAATAATAATATCGGGTAGGTATCAATTCATCTTGTGCATAAGCAAGGGCGGAATTAAGTTGGATGTCGATGCACCTGTAAAAATAGTTTAGTTCTCTTTACATGCAAACGATAGAAAAGAAACTTTTTTCCTAATCTTGTTTAGTTCGTGTTTACTTTTGCAGCCGATCACTTTTAACTCTAGTTTCACAATTATGCATAAGTTTGTAAATAATTTCACTTCAAAACATGTTCCTTCGTGACGAGCTTTTTCATTTATTTAAAAGTTAGACTATTATGTTAGTTTTTTTCTTGGAAGGCAATAAGCGTATAAAATGTAGATGCACAACTTAAATATTTCCTTCACATAACTTACTTGTGTCATATAAAAAAAGGGGATAACATTACTGCTGCGTGCAACACCTATTTTATCTACGACAAGGAATACTTTCTTCTTAAACATTTATACTTTTCATTTTTTAAGATTTTGAATTATACACAAATCACCTTTTGCTATAATACAGTAGCATATAACTTCCCACTGTTTGCACCAGAGATATTTTCCTTATAAAAAAATATTAATTGTATATCATAAACAACGACAACAATAAATGATACACAACATGAAATTCATTCTAACACGAACAAAAAGAGTAACCAGTTAGCAATTCGTTACACGACTTATCAAGTGTTTTAGTATCCGTTAATCCAATTCGTGTAGTTCCATCAACAGAAAAAGACCAAATTTGTAAAATATTTTCTCCTCAAGGGTAAAAGTTAGTTAATTAAAACCCAAAGGACTACTTTTGCCATCTTTTAAAAACAAAATTAAACCAAATATGACAAATCCCAACTAATTATCTTGTTATCAAATTTATTTTCATTTTCACTTTACAATTTGTTATACCTTCAAAAAATTTAATCCAAATCTGGAGTTTAAATTTTAAACTATAATATGATATCAGGTGCGTGGAAAGTTATATAAAATATGCACTTTTTATTGTTGCATACTAACTGTTCGATGAAATGCCTCAGTGAACATTGTTTTAGTTGTTTGAATTAAACTTGTATAAGTATAAAATTGTGTAATGTGCTTATTTGATACTAATGTGAGCTCGAGTAACTCGATAAAAGCTTGGCTGGTTTTGTGACACTGAGTTATGTTTTTTTAGTTTCAGGGTCAAATGTGGGATGTCAGTATCAGACAAGCGGGGTTCTAATGCATAAAATGCGATATCCGGGTATGGTTTTATCTATGCACGCAAATATTTTATACTCGTAGTATGTTTGTATGTTGCTCACGCTAAAGTTTGTACCCGATGCCAAAACATATATATATGGGGTATTTGTTTAAGCTTATATAGCGGGCTTATGTTTAATAAGCTCAGTTTTTGTGGCTTATGTTTAAACAAACACCCCCATAGAAATGTTGGTGTCATGTTTGTAGGGGATATAGGGTAATAACGAACATCAGTGGATATACTTAATCTCTGAAAGGCGTGTAATCACTTTCGGATCAAATCAATTTGGCGGTTCTACCAAATTATTCAATCGGATACAATTCGTAGAATGAGAATTTTACATGTGTGTATACGAGATATCGAACCGAGTTAGTTAATAATAACGACCAAATAACCATATATAATGAAGATACGGGATAACCGTCAAATACAGCTTTAGGGTTTCTAAGTTGTCGAGTTATGTCCTCGATTTGAAAATTAATCATCGAGAAACATAACTCGGTGAAACAAACATAACTTCAAATAGAAACATAATGCTTGGCGAGAATCACACTATGCACAGAAATGAAAATTCAGATGAATTCTTTACATAACAACTTAGTGGAAATAAAAATTTCCAGTGACAATGACCCTGACAGGGCTCGCCCTTGGACCCTGCCGAGTGGCCGCCGCCTGACCTCGCTACTGTGGGCGCGCCTGGGACCCGTCCCTGGGCTTTCGCCCAAGATCATAATAAATTCAGTGGGCATCCGCACCACCAAACCTAAATGATGTATTATTACGATGAAATTGGTCAAAACAAGTTAATCCAATTACACTAAAATATCCAACATTCCTCCCTATTTTAGTGCAATCCTTGATTAACTAAAACAAGTAATCTCAAACAATCAAACTTTTGCATAAATGAAATGTCGTGCGATTGAATTTCACATTAGTACATTACACATTCCAAATATTCGAATACGTGGTGTCGCAAGGATTGAACCACAGAATTCAATATGAATACACGAAGATAATGTACACAAAAGTTTACATACATAGTAGTTCTATCTTGACATATGTTTTACTAGCCTATGTCCTTATCCTTCATAAGCATGTCAAAGCCAAGTCCCACTTCAAGCGGCTAAACTTCATGCTCATATAGGTAGCTCTTTTAGTCTTGCACCCACAATGCAATTTGTCAAAAAGCTATTAAGAATATATTCATTCAACCTCCCTAACTTGAGGTCCGAACACACATTGGATGAATCTTCAATGTGTTCCAATCTCTAAATATTAAGCCTTCCACATTGAATTCAAAGACCTAGGCCATACTAGATGGAATTGGGTATCTTGATATTAGAGATTGATGGACTTTAATCCCATCCCTATAGCCGAATTTTTCACGAGATCTCTATTCAACCCTTTGGTTAAATGATCGGCTAAATTGTGTTGTGTTTTCACAAACACCACGATATCACACCATTCGTGATAAGATCACGTAATATGCTATGTCTAACACCCATGTGTCTAGACTTCCCATTATACACTGACCGTATGCCTTAGCCAAAGTAAATCGACTATCACATCGATAGAAATGGATGATATCGGTTTAGGCCACAATGGAATTTCATAAATTAAGTTCCTTAGCCATTCACTTTCTTATCACCGCCGCTAACGCCACAAACTCGTGATTCCATTGTTGAATCGCTTATGCAAGTTCGCTTTTAGATGCCAAAGAATGGCACCACCTCCAAGTAGGTATACCCAACCGGTTGTAGAAGAATGATCTTCCGATTGAAATCCAACTTGCATCCGAATAACCTTCAAGAATGTATGGAATCCACTATAAGTCAAACCATAATCCATTGTTCCTTTCAAGTACATAAATACCGATTAATTGCTCGCCAATGGATTAAACCTGGATCGTGAGTATATCTACTCAACTTTCCAACAAAAAGGCTATATCGTGTCTAGTACTAATCATGGCATACATTAAAGATCCAATAGCCCTTGAATATTCAAGTTGATTCACAAAGAACACCTTTATTAGGCACAAGTTTTGTTGTGGGATCCATAGAGTACCTATTGGAGAACAATCTTTGATTAAATTTATCCAACATCTTCTCAATATAATGTGATTGAGAGATAGTAATGCCATGTTCTCCACGTATGATCTTAATTCCAAGAATCACATCGCCTCCCCATGTCCTTCATCTCAAATTTAGAGGACAAGAATTCTTTTGTTGTATCAACTCGATCTTGGTCACACTAAAGATCAACATGTCATCAACATACAAGCAAATGATTACTCCTTTACCGAAGTATCAAACTTCGTCAGATACGCGACTTGTCCGCTTGGTTTAATGCAAAACCATTAGACAAGATAACATCATCAAATTTCGATGCCACTGCTTGGGAGCTTGCTTGAGCCATAAAGAGACTTAACCAATTTACAAACCTTGTTTTCGTTACGAGCATGACAAAACCTTCAGTTGTCTTATGTAAATCTCTTCATCCGAGCTCACTATTCGGAAAAGTCGCTTTTAACATCCATTTGGTGAATTACAAGATTATGTATAGCCGCAAGTGCTAACAATAATCTAATGGTGGTAATCCTAGCAACAGGAGCATAGGTATCAAAGAAATCAATACCTTCCTTTTGTCTAAAGCCTTGGATAACCAATCGCTTTATATTTGTCTATGCTTCCATCCACCTTCATCTTCCTTTTCAAGATCCATTTACTATTCAATGGTTTAAACCTGTGGTAAATCGACGGTTTCAAGTATTATTGTGCATAATAGAGTCAATCTCATCTTGGATTGCCTCTTTCCAAAATGAAGATCCCTCGAAGTTACAGCTTCACTGTAGGTCCTAGGATCATCATCAACATTGAAACAATATTGATATTGAAATTGAATTTCATTCCTTGATCCTTCGACCAGATATAGTTGGAAATCGCCACCAAAAGATTTGGTTTTCTTGCTCTTACACTTCTCCTAGGCTCGAAAGGCTCAGGAGGAGAAACAATCACTTGTTAGATGCACCAAAGTTACTAGAACTTGCAATCATGTCAGCAGGTTTAGGTAAAGATGTAAACCTATCCTCATTGCTAAAATCAAGATCTATAAATTAAGTTCCTTAGCCATTCGACTTCTTTACTATTGCCGCTAACGCCACAAACTCGCATTCCATTGTTGAATCGGTTATGCGAGTTGCTTTTAGATGCCCGATGAATGGCGCCACCTCCAAGTAGGTATACCCAACCGGTTGTAGAAGAATGATCTTCACGATTGAAATCCAACTTGCATCTGAATAACCTTGAAGAAGAAGGAATCCACTATAAGTCGAACCATAATCCATTGTTCCTTTCAAGTACATAAATACTCGATTAATTGCTGCTTGATGGATTAAACTGGATTGTGAGTATATCTACTCGACTTTCAAACAAAGGCTATATCAGTCTAGTACTAATCATGGCATACATTAAAGATCCAATAGCCATTGAATATTCAAGTTGATTCACGTAACACCTTTATTAGGCACAAGTTTTGTTGTGGGATCCATAGGAGTACCTATTGGAGAACAATCTTTCAGATTAAATTTATCCAACATCTTCTCGATATAATGTGATTGAGAGATAGTAATGCCATGTTCTCCACGTATGATCTTAATTCAAGAATCACATCGCTCCCCCATGTCCTTCGTCCAAATTTAGAGGACAAGAATTCTTTTGTTATATCAACTTGATCTTGAGTCGACTGCAGATCAACATGTCATCAACATACAAGACAAATGATTACTCCTTTACCGAAGTATCAAACTTCGTATCGCGACTTATCCGCTTGGTTTAATGCAAAACCATTAGACAAGATAACATCATCAAATTTACGATGCATTTCGCTTGGGAGCTTGCTTGAGCCATAAAGAGACTTAACGAATTTACAAACCTTGTTTTCGTTACGTGCATGACAAAACCTTGAGGTTGTCTTATGTAAATCTCTTCATCCAGTTCGCATTCGTAAAGGCGCTTTTAACATCCATTTGGTGAATTACAAGATTATGTATAGCCGTGAGTGCTAACAATAATCTAATGGTGGTAATCCTAGCAGGAGCATAGGTATCAAAGAAATCAATACCTTCCTTTTATCAAAGCCTTGGATAACCAATCGGCTTTATATTTGTCTATGCTTCCATCCACTTCATCTTCCTTTTGAAGATCCATTTACTATTCAATGGTTTAAACCGGTGGTAAATCGAGACGGTTTCAAGTATTATTATGCATAATAGAGTCAATCTCATCTTGGATTGCCTCTTTCCAAAATCTGACATCCGCTTGAAGCCATAGCTTCACTTGTGGAGTCCTAGGATCATCATCAACATTGAAACAATATTGATATTGAAATTGAATTTCATTCCTTGATCCTTCGACCGGATATAGTTGGAAATCGCCACCAAAAGATTTGGTTTTCTTGCTCTTACACTTCTCCTAGGCTCGGAAGGCTCGGGAGGAGAAACAATACTGGTTAGATGCACCAAAGTTACTAGAACTTGCAATCATGTCTGCGAGTTTAGGTAAAGATGTAAACCTATCCTCGTTGCAAAATCGGCATCTCGTGACTCGATAATAGAGTGCGGATACATAATCATTAGGTTCTATGACATAGAATCTATAACACTTAGAATTCTCGGGATAGCGGTGAATCACAATCTATACCTCTTTGACCTATATTATTTATTTTAGGATCGGTCGATCTTACATGCTCTACATTGAACTCTGAGATAACTCGGTTTGGTGCCTTTTATACCAAAGTTCATAAGGGTTATCTTGTTCCTTTTATTAGAACTCTATTTAATAAATAACAGTCATCGACATAGCTTTCCCAAAATCCATCACTAAGGCCGAATAGCATATCATGGAATTAACCATTTCTTTTAATGTCCTATTCTTTCTTTCGGATATACCATTTTGTTGTGGGGTATATGGAGCGTTGGTGCGATGTATTATACCAAGATTGAAAATATCTTTGGATCATAATATTCACCTCCCTATCGGTGCGAAGTGTTTTAATCTTCACACCATGATAAAGCTCTACTTCCTCTTTATAAATTTTAAATTTATCAAGAGCTTCATCTTTTGTATGACACAAATAAACATAGCAATATCTAGTAGCATCATCAATAAAAGTAACTACATACTTTTTATTACCAAGTGAAGGTGTTGAATGAAAATCACACAAGTCATCGTATACAAGTTCTAATACCTTAGTATCTCTAATGACATTTTGGTGAAAGGTTGTCTAGTAATCTTAGTCAACACAAGTTTTACACTTTTCACCATTCAATTCAAAAGGTATTAGACTCATTTTCGACATGTCTTTCATTCTCTTGTAATGTACGTGTCCTGGTCTAGCATGCCATAATTCGGTTACCACAATTATTGCTAGAACTAGTAGAAGCCGTGCAAGCGAATTATTAACAAACGAAACATCCAAATTTAATTTAAACATGCCATTCAAATATCCAAGCCAATAAAGGTACCATATACAGACAATATGTACTTGTCGCTTTCAAGACTTGCATTAGAGCCGCAATTATTTAATACAATACGGATACTAAGTTCTTACGAATACAGTCATCACAACATTGTTTAAAAGTAAAGAGTTTCGAAGTAAAGACTAGATTAACAGATCCTAGTCCTTTAATCGGTTCGATTGCAACATTGCCCATCTTTAACATAGATCCATCTTGATTGGCTTAAGTCCTCGAACCATTGAAGATTTTTGCATACATGACATGTTGCTCTGAATCCACCCACCATGATAAATCATCATCCTGTACATAGAATGTTTGAAATTATTGATACATAATAATTTTCAACGAATGATCGATGGGTACCAAAACAAACCCGATTGCTTTCCGGATCCTTGGATCCACTAGCACCACCTCGTTTTTCCTTTACCTCCGCCCTTAGACCTGCAATCTTTCTTAAAGTGTCGGGTTTCCAGCACTTCCAACAGTCACCTTTGGTTTCTTATCGGAACCTTTGTTGTTATTGCTTTGCCACTTTCGTTTCCTTTACCGGCCTTGAGGATTCGCCTCCTCCACCATATTCACGGAAGAACCGACCATGGTTTTAGTACCACCAATGTAACCCTTTCCATATCACGTATGGATTGTTCAATTGGAAATGACTTCAAGTTCAACCAGTTGAATTCTCTTCTTATGTTTAAGATTGTTTTAAAATCCTTCGAAGAGGCGGTTTATCTATGATACTAGAGGCGAAATTGATTCATCCATTTTCATATCATATTGTGCAAAGCGTCCTAAAATCCTTTGCGATTCGTAGTCTTGTTCCATGGCAGTCTGCTGGCGTCTACCATTTTATAGTTATTAAAATTACCAACTAGGAATTTCTTACTAGACGCATCTTACGCCATGTATTTGGCTTAGGGTATCCCATAATTCTTTTGCAGACTCTACGTTTTGATAAATATCAAATAATGAATCGACATACCGTTAAGAATATGACCGCGACATATGTAGTCCGCGTTTCCACTTAGAACGATTACGAGTCTGTTCCGGTTTTCATTCTCAGCGACCTCGAAAGGCACGGGTACTCGTAACATACACCACTTTCAAATTCGTCGGATAAAAGTGCATCTTCTTTTGCCATCTACGAAAATCCTGCCCAGAAAACTTCTCCAACTTAGCAAACGTCTTGTTCAGATCTTTCACAGAATCAGGGTTCGTCATCTTAAATTGATTTGATCTTTGTAGGGGATATAGGGTAATAACGAACATCGGTGGATATACTTAATCTCGAAGGCGTGTAATCACTTTCGGATCAAATCAATTGGCGGTTCTACCAAATTATTCAATCGGATACAATTCGAGAGAATGAGAATTTTACGTATGTGTGTGTCGAGATATCGAAACCAGTTAGTTAATAATAACGACCAAATAACCATATATAATGAAGATACGGATAAGCGTCAAATCAGCTTTTAGGGTTTCTAAGTTGTCGAGTTATGTCCTCAATTTCCGAATTAATCTGGCGAGAAACATAACCCGGTGAACAAACATAACCTCAAATAGAAACATAATGCTTGAGAATCAATCACACCTCTGCGAGAAATGAAAATTGACATGAATTCTTTACATAACAACTTAGTGGAAATAAAAATTTCCAAGTGACTGGCACTCGACCCGACCTGAGGGCTCGCCCTTGGACCTGCCGAGTGCCGCCCTTGGACCTCGCTACTAGGGCGCCCCGGACCCCGTCCCTTGGGCTTCGCCTAAGATCATAATAAATTCAAGTAGGTGTGCACTCCGCACCACCAAACCTAAATGATGTATTATTATGATGAAATTGGTCAAAACAAGTTAATCCAATTACACTAAAATATCCAACAATGTTTTCGTAAATATGAATATGACTGTAAATGTTTTGAACCTTTTTTTATGGACAATGGGAGCTTGCAGGTAGTTTTCACTAGTAAGATTTGCAGCAATAAACATTCAAATGTTGCTTAAAGTAGTTGCATCGCATGCAAACATGCTTCTTATAATATGCTAATTGGGTACTTGCGTCAAAGCTTTGTGCAAGTACCTCGTTAACACTATTGTCGCATAAAATAGATTATGTTTTGTTATTATTTATATTTTCTGAAATCCGGTTTCCCTCACTTAGTTCCCTTGGCTCTTAAGTGTTTTTTATATCATGCGGCTTTAAAATGCTTCAATATTCCAAAGGTTTGGCCATTTCATTGCTAATTTGATTATTTTGTTTATTTAAAGGTTTAAAGAACACAACATTGCATACCTTGCGTCCAAGCTATCTGGAAAAGAAATCAATAACTTGTGCACTAAACCAAACGACTGAAGTGTCTCCTGTTAATAAGAGGGATGGAGACGATAGAGCCTTGGTTAAGATGTGTGGAATAACATCAGCTAAAGATGCTGCTATGGCAGCAGAAGCTGGTGCTGACTTTATTGGAATGATCCTTTGTGCTAATTCTAAACGCTCAATCTCGATTTCTACTGCAAAAGAAATTTCGAAAGTTGCACGTGAATATGGTGCAAAGCCAGTTGGAGTGTTTGTTGATGAGGATGCCAACACAATGCTGAGGGCTTCTGATGAGGCAGACCTTCAATTTGTGCAGGTAGATATTTGAGTACAAATAGATAACAAGATGTAGCCGTATAGGTTATGTCCTTCTATTCAGTTGATGATGTGCTAAAGTTCTAACAGCTTCATGGAGATGGATCACGGTCTGCTTTTCCTGTTTTAGCGAAGGAGAGAAAACTAATTTACGTACTTCATGCAAATGAAGACGGTGACCTTCTGAACAATATATCAGATAAAGATTGTTCTTTGGTTGATTGGGTTTTGGTGGATAGTGCAAAAGGGGGCAGGTAATAAAAACCTTATTGCTTCTCCACATAGCTTCTGGTTTTATTTGAACCCATTTACCTATAGTTGGGTTGATTTGGGTTATGCCTGATCTCTAACGAACAACATGGGTTAATTCAAAGTTTTAACCAAAGAGGAACCGGGTTAAATGGGTCAAGTGGGTCGAAAGTCATCCAAAATGTATTTAATTGCCTAAACTTGGTAAATAGCTTTATTATAATAATATTGTTTTTGCATTCATAATTAACATGTTAACTATTTTTTAGAATGGTTAAAATAAGTGTTTTTGGGTCACCCTACCCGCACTAAACTTACCATAACCTACTTGACCCATTATCCGTTTCACTGGATTTTACCCATGTGGCCACCTCTAATTTACAGTTACATCAGGGGAAACTAGTTGCTCATTAAGTTTAGCTGGTAAAACAAACTATTAAGTGGGAGGTCAATTGTTCAAGCCTTACCTCTTACATTTTTTTCTAACCTAGAAATATACATCAGAGGAAACTAGAAATTGGCAGGTGATGCGCACTCTCTTTCACGGCTATATGTGATCTTACTTCTTAGACTAGTAAATGAAGACTGCAGATATAGAATATAGATGCATAAGAGAAGGCTTATGTATCATTATACCGTTCTGGTGTATTTCTTAGCATGGACTGTCACATGCGCACTATCTTTCACGGCTAAAACTGATCATAGACTAGTAATGAAGACTACACATGTAAAAATAGATTCATAAGACAAGGCTTTTGTATCATATTACTGTTTGAGGGAGTTACTTTACATGAACCGTCACATGTAAGTGCCTATTTAGTGAATGAGTAACCATCTTCTCTAGCAAATTAGACTAATTCAACTTCATTGCCTCGGATCATATATTAGAATTTACTTCGCTCTCATATCCCAATTCATAGCGAAAGAATCTGGTGCTGTTCTCGCATTCTCTTCCTTTCTAGATTTTCTTTGCTGGAAGAATCGAATAAAAACTTCAGATATATGTAAATAACTAACAAAGATAAACTTCTTTTAATAATAAGTGATAAGAATCTCATAGAAGGTTTAGTTCCTCTTACATCGAAATTGTAGGTTGCTGTCTTAGTCTTTGGCTTTGAAAATATCATATATGCCAAATTAGTCTTGGTCTCACAAGATTCTTTCCTGCATAGCAATCTCACATACCGGCATACTTTTGTTTAGAGGTGGCATAGTCGGCGGATTGGGTAACTAGACAAAATGGGTAGTTTTCAAGTACTGGCAATGTTGGGTTGAGTGGTGTTCTCCTGCCCTTTTTGTCCATTTTATCATGATCTGTAGATGTTTAATTTTTTTAAATATGGTCTAAAAAACTGTATTAAATTTCTGAATCAACAGATTAGAAGGTTGTGTGAACTAACGTTGTCAACGGATTATATATGGTTTATAAAACTATATTACAAACTTTGGGCAGATTTTTGACCTTCTAGTCCATTTCTTGTTCAGCTTAACGTTTTGATTCTACCAATTTCTTTTGAGATAAGCATAACCTAAACCAACCCATTTATAAACAAACGGGTTAATACTGGCACCTTTACTTGTGTTTACCTAATTTGTGGTTTGGTGTACATTGTCAGTGGTAAAGGATTTAACTGGTCCCGGTTTAAGTTACCACCAATCAGGAGCAAGTATGGATGGCTGTTGGCTGGTGGGATGAAACCTGAGAATGTAAGTGAAGCTTTGTCTATACTAAAACCAGATGGAGTTGATGTCAGTAGTGGTATCTGTTCTTCAGATGGCATTCAGAAAGATAAGTTACGCATTTCATCTTTCATGAACGCCGTAAATTCCGTTCAGTACTAATCATAGTCAATTCTGGAAACATGAATATCCTCTTTGTCCTGTAACTCTTTTTGATCGTGATACTACTTTAATTTCCTGTTAGAGCAATTGATTTAATATATTAAGTTTGACGTTAGCGAGCTGTATGATAATGACCGAGCATCTTTTCTCATCAAATATCCTTTTACTCAAAATGTTACAGAACATGGCTCAAATTGTTTTGTTATTAACTTGTAATGGGTTTTTGGGTCCCCTTAACATGTGTATGTGGTTATACATGCATCTGTATGAGATATTAGACCTTTTCATGGTCCCCTGAGATAGAAATATATGTGAAACCAATAATTGTACTTATTTCTTTTCCTCTATGAAAAAGACTTATAGCTATCTATGTTACAATATAATCAAAAATATTAACATAATTAATCGCCCTCTCCGAATTTGTGGAAAGATAAACAATGATGTTATCACACAAACTCTTTACGGCCCACTATTTTGAACCACCCACGAGCTTCGGGTCTGTTTGATAGTATACAACGTCCCCTTCATCACTCACATAATGATCCTTTTTCATGCTGCTTGCAAGAAGTCCAAGCAAGTGGAATGGAAGAGGCGCAGATTTCTTTGGCTCCCTGTAATATTTCCCAAGTACTGGCTTAGCGGCTTCAGTCTACATAATCAGAAAGTTGGAATCATTAGTGTTTGGTTAGACTATCTTAAATAATTTTGGGTATATAAAAAATCATGCTTAGTGAAAATATTATAATGAAGAATACTTACCGCCTCTATTAAGTTATAGTGTGGGATTTGAGGGAAAAGATGATGTATAACATGGGTTCCTATGTCATGATGAATGTTGTTGATCCATCCATAGTCGCGATCAAGCGTCGTTAGTCCTCCTCTTAAGTAACTCCATTCCTGTTGTTCCCATTACAAAACAATATCAGATAAGCAGTTATGTTGACACAGAACAACTAAGATTTATTATTTTTCAACAAATTTTAGATTAAAAGTCAGGGTCAGTTTCAAACCTTGCCACGGTACCACGGGAGTTTGTCTTCATGGCCATGATGATGCAAATAAGTTACAAGATCGAGCCACATGACGAAACCCTGAATTCAAATGAAAATTTTAGGAAAAGAAAATAACAGAAAATAACATAAAATCCAATATAGATATTGTTCGAGTAAAATGGCTTCGAGTAGATTAACTAACCCAGTAGGGGATGCCATAGAGTTTAAGAACTTGAACAGGACCCATCACAAAAGATAAACCCACAAGCAAGGCAGCCATGGCTGTCCAACAAACTGTTGAGGTGATTATATCTTTCTTTTCATTAGGCAAAAACAAATCACTGTCCGGGTGAAAATGAGAGCCTTTCTTTCCTGGACTGCGACCCCACTGTTATTCATAATTCGAAACAAACATAAGGAAAGTGGAAAAAAACCAAGAACAAATAATCTTCTTACAAAAACGCTATAGAAATACATCCACTTTCTTCGAATGGCCAATTCTGGACAAAGTTTGGTGCAAAAATGCAAAAAGTCCTTATTAAGCAATATTTGTTTAAATTGCTTTTTCTCACAAAGTGCAGTCTTATTTTTGCATTTCCACATGAAGGGCGTTCTATTAGTATACAAAAAACCAAATAGGCAAATACAAGAGTTTGAATAGCTAGTTACGGGTTGGTAAAGGATGATGTGTTCATGTAGAACTGGTCTATATTATTAGCACGGGTTGGGTTAACCTAAACACATTTTTTACTCTAAATTTCTGAATAAATTGGTATTGGAGGTTGCATGCATTAAAAACCAACTTTAGAAGAATTTTAACCTGTTAAACCCATTCCACTTTAACTTGGCCCGTTTGAGATTAGAAAACAACCCAAATTGGTCTATTCACAAATGAATGGGTCAAATAGCCACCTCTAGTAAAAAGGTATCGAATAGGTCAAATAGCCACCTCTACTCAAAAGGTTAATCATGTCATAATAGATGTGATTTGAGACTCACCAGATAGAAAGGGTATGCAAGCATTGGGAAAGGTAGAGTGAACCTCAACAACCGAGTAGCCGTGTCTAAACTTCTGTAAATCTTTTCAGATAACTAGAAACACAAAATTGAATTTTGTTAGATAAACTTACAGAAATTAAATTCGACATTATGAAACAAAATTACTAGTCTTAAGCTGCTTATAACTCGTGACAGAGACTTACTGGATGCCAAGATTCATCGTTCTCAACATGCCCATGGTTCTGATGGTGAGTTCTATGGCTAATTCTCCTGTAATTACAACCATTATTAATACTCTACTAATTTATTAAAAAGATAACAGTTTAAAGTATCTTTTAAGTATGAATTTATTCTTGAACAGACATACCATCCATGGTAGGGTACAAGGATAGAAGAATGAAGAATATGCCCAACTACACTATTGAGTTTCGCATTGTTGGAAAAGCTTCCATGGCCGCTGCCCAACAAAAAATAAACCGAAAATTCATAATTAGAATTAGAACAATAATTGACACAAAAAGATGAAATCTTTATACAAAAGATTTAATTACCAATCATGGCCAAGAACAAACAGAGCCCAGAACATGGTTCCTTGCGCAAACCAATACAAAGGCCAAACCGCCATATTATTAAAATAAGAAGCAACTGCAGCCAACCCGAAAACCACCACCACATCTCTCAACACATAACTCATTGACTTCCATGGGTCCTTCACAAAACAATGCTTAGGAATCGCAGCTCGAATATCAGCCAATGTGAATGGTGGTGGTGCACCAGGGTTAAACTCATTAACCTCTAACTCAACCCCTTTAACTCTTTTCTCATCTTCCTCAAAAATCTGCACACCAACTGGTGCACTCACTTTAAGTGCCCAGTTCTTAGACCGCAAAGCTGATGGTTTAACTGCGACTAAATTCGGAAAAGTGGGAGTGGAAACTCTAGTTCTTGGGTTAGGATACACCTTAGGAAGTGGTCTTAAACCACATTCTGATATGACCCATGAAGCCATTTGAGATTACTCAAATGCTCAAACTGAGAACTGTGTGTTGTAGTGTTTATGTGTGAGTATTTAAGGTTAGGAAAGTGTTGTTGTAAATGATCAAAGCCTAAGGAGATAGAATGCCCACGTCCACAAGTAGTTTCTTTCTCTCTCCCAGCTTATGGGTTTGGTTGTAGTTTAGATCTTATGAATTAGGTTCATATATATACACACACAAGTTGTCAAGTTGTTGTATGTATTCTGTGATATGTGAGGTTATATGTTTCTTGCCACTTTCCTCCTCATCGTATTGGGTCTACTTTTAAGGTTTTCTTTTTCTTATTGGTGTGAAAAGGGAAACGTGATATTATGTGTGAAATTTAACATAAATGTGATACATGTTGCAAAATTTGAAAAAGTGTTGTGATATAGCTTTAGAGTTTTTTTTAGCATATCATCATAAGTACAATGGTGAAGGTAATCATGGTTTTAGATCGTTTGGTACTAATTCGCGGGATATACCTACCAACACATAAACTCAAACCAGGTTAAAGTTCTCCTTTTTAGAAGGTTGGCGTGGTAACAAGATTATTTCTTGCACTCAGAAATTGAACTTGAAACGTCACATATTTTAGAATGATAATACAGTTTTTTAAGACTAGGCCACCCTTGAGTGGGTTAGAAGTAGTTATATTCCCCTACAGTTATCTTTGTCTGGGTCCGATTATAAGTGTTCACTTTAATAATGCACAACGCTTAGCAAATCCCACTAACTACAATTGATGATACAGAATTACATCGAGGATCCAAACACTCGCAAGCTGTATACATAAGTCTCAAAGCAACTACACAAGATGAGGTCATGATGAATCGAGCATGTCAAGATGTTATGCAATGTAGATGTTGTATGCTGCTTGTATATAGTTAACTAGATAGCATAGTATGTAGTTGTATATATAGTTCAAGACTTGGTTCTATTTTGCAACAATTTCATAATCTCATAATACAATTCGGTTTACTTTCACATCATGTTTTCTCTCATTTCTTTATATGGTATCGTAGAATCACCACAACAAACTATGGTAGATAATCGCTCCGATGAATATAATCAATTTTTCCGACAACAATAATCGATTTCTCCACCATAAACCACCATAACAAACTTTCCCGCCAAATTTTTTTCAATCATAACCGTCACAAATTACCAGAATCAATCACAATCATCACCTTCAATCTATCAATCTACATAATAATCATCCCAAATCACTCAAAAACATCACAAAATCATCATACATCATAATCAATCAACACAACTGTTGTTCATCTTCATCATGCATATCAAACACCATAATCAATCAATACAACTGCTAATCAATCATGTCTGAATCAGAATCAAGTTCACTCAATAGAACAACACAAACACTTGATGATACTCATATCAAGAAGACTCACAGGATCAGAAAACTATGGTACATGGAAAAGATCCATGCTAATTGCTCTAAGTGCTAAGAATAAGGTGAAACTGATCAATGGTGAATATGAGGAACCTCCTACATCATCAAAACTTAGGGTACATTGGGAAAGGGCTAATGACATGTTGATATCATGGATTCTCAACACAATTTCTGAACAGATTGGTAATAATCTCACATTCATCAATTCTGCACATGCTTTTTGGAATGAACTTCTTGATTACTACTCACAATTGGATGGACATAGGATTTATCAACATGCAAATGAAATTGTTGATCTCAAACAGTCAAACAGTTCCATTGAGGTGTACTATCAAAAACTAAAAGGCCTTTGGGATGAAATTGATGCAATTGAAGCACCTTATGCATGCACATGTAAGTGTACTTGTGAAAATGGGAAAGAAAATGGTGAAAGAGAGCGAGAGGAAAAGGTTAATTCGGTTTCATGGGCTCGGATGGCACTATACCAACATCGAGGTCGATTCTCTTGATGCAACCAATGCCTATTGTTTCTAAAGCCTACAACATGCTCGAACGGGAAGAAAAACAAAGGGACACACCCAAACCAAACACGCTATTCCTCTTGAACACATACAAAACCTATCCAATCGATCTACTCAATCAAGAAACACCACACCATCAACTTCCAACCAAACCGACACGAGAAACAATTTCAAGAAAGGGTGTTTTGTGCTATTGCAAGAACGAGGGACACTCAAAGGAAGAATGTTTCAAGTTGCTTGCTACCCTCCCGTCACCCTCTACAAAAAGTATCTTACACCATCACAAAGAGCATCACAAGGGCTAGAAACACAAGGTCTGTGCTCACATGGTTTCAAATGATTCATCGCCACAAATGGAATGTCCATTGGATCGGTCCAAGACCTCCACTTCCACCACTTCGGATGATCTTGTCGATGCAAGGATGGACCAGTTGCAAAATCAGCTTAATCAAGTGTTACTCATGATGCAGAACAACATATCAAACACTCTCTGACTGTTCCACAACACCACATATGGCAGGTATACTCTCCTTCAAACACATTGTTCATATACCTTCCAAGCTCACTGGTGTGCATTCATTCAAAACTATTGCTAGTATTCATTCATTTATTGCTTCAAATGTCACCAAAAACACACTTCACATCTGGATCATTGACAGTGGTGCCACATATCACATCTCGCATATCCTTGCACTTATGCATAACACCATCACCCTTACCACACCAATTATTGTTTCACTACCCAATGGTCACACCACTAAGGTATACATCACTGGATCTGTCAAGCTCAGTCCATCTCTCACCATTCACAATGTACTTTACATCCCAACATTCACCTATAACCTCATATCCATCAGTCAACTACTTTACAAAACCTTATTTTCAGTCACCTTCACACATAACAAATTTACATTTCAGGACCATAATGGAAACACAACTCAAGGAACACTTCATGGTGGACTCTACCTTCTCAACTCTACTTCAACTCCAACAACATCACACTCTGTTCTCCTCTCAAGCTCAAGCAGATCACACCTATGGCATGCAAGACTAGGCCATACCCCACTTTCTACCATCAAACAAATTTCAAAATTTTCTTTTCCTGTATCATGTAATTCAGAAACAAAATGTACCATTTGTCCCTTAGCTAAACAACACATTTTAGCCTTTCCTGTTAGTGATTCACATGCAAAATCAAAGTTTGATCTCATCCACATGGATGTTTGGGGTCCTTACAGACATTGTACTATAAATAAATGTGCTTATTTTCTCACAATTGTTGATGATCACTCAAGAGCCACTTGGACCTACCTTTTACCAAATAAACATCATGTTCTGTCCACCTTTAAAGTCTTCTATCAGTCCATATTGAATCAATTTCAAACATCCATCAAAGTCATCAGAAGTGACAATGGCACATAATTCATCAATTCCTCATTCTTTGAATTCACTCAATCAAAAGGTATCACCCACCAAACATCATGCCCTTACACACCCCAACAGAATTCTAGAGTTGAAAGGAAACACAGGCACTTATTAGAAATGGCAAGAGCCATCCATTTTCAAGCTAACTTTCCAAAACACATGTGGGGTTATAGCCTTCTAGCATCCACATACATCATCAACAGACTTCCAACTAAAGTGCTCAACAACCAGAGTCCATACCAAATTCTTTACAACAAACCACCATCATTAGACCACCTGAGAATCATTGGATGTCTAGCTCATGCTTACCACCACACAACAGACAAGTTCAATCCTAAATCCATCCCCACTGTTCTTGTTGGATACCCTCACAATCAAAAAGGTTACCTCCTATATGACCTCAGTACCCACAAGGCCACAAAGTTATCACAAGTAGAAATGTTCTCTTTGATGAGACTACCTTCCCTTTCCACACCACACCAAAGCCTACAAGTACCTCTCATACTCCTACCACCACCAACACCTCCTATACTCCTATTTTAACACCACCATCTTTCACTCAAACACCTCTTAACACAACCTTATCACCAACAACTCCACCCTCACCTTCACCAACCTCTGAACCAGTGCCAGCAGATCCTATTTCAACCACTTCAACTCCTGGACCAACATCTTACACCTATCCCAATCACCTCCACACCATTACCCACATCTGAACCAGTTTCATTAGATCATACTTCCACTCAAACCTCACCAACAACCACACCACCAGACTCTGAATCACCACCAATGGCCACAATCCAATTGCCACCACACCCTCCACCCATCCAGTCCATTCCCATCAGAACTTCCACAAAACATAAACAAGTCCCCACTAAACTAAAAGACTACCACTGTCAACTCCCAAAATCCAACATTCACCATTTCACTACATCAAAGTATCACTACTCTCATTATTTAAGCTACTCTAATCTAAGACCACACTCACTACACCTCATACTCTCCATTGACAAAAACACTGAACCAACAACATTTTTACAAGCATCTAAACATCCCAAATGGGTTGAAGCAATGAATAAAGAAATACTAGCATTAGAAGAGAATCACACTTGGGAACTCACACAACTGCCCTAAGGAAAATCAACAATTGGAAGCAAATGAGTATTCAAAATCAAACTCAGAGCTGATGGAAGCATAGAGAGATATAAGGCCATACTTGTGGCAAAGGGCTATCACCAGAAGAAAGGAGTTGACTACCATGAAACCTTTGCACCAGTTGCTAAAATGTCTATTGTCAGAACACTCCTATCAATTGCAGTCAGTCAACACTGGATCATTGAACAATTAGATGTCAAAAATGCATTTCTACATGGTGATCTGCATGAAGAAGTCTATATGCATGTTCCACAAGGCTACAATCAGACACTCCCACCCAACACAGTCTGCAAACTCAAGAAGTCTCTCTATGGTTTGAAACAGGCTAACAGACAATGGTTTGAAAAACTCACAACCTTTCTCATTACTCTTGGTTTCACTCAGAGCTATGTGGATACCTCATTGTTTACCCTTCACAAAGATGGTCATTTCACATCTCTCTTAGTCTATGTAGATGATATTCTCATAGCTGGCAACAGTTCTCACATCATTCAAACAGTCAAACAGAAACTCAATGACAAATTCAGCATCAAAGATTTGGGCCCACTACACTATTACTTAGGCATTGAGTTCTTGAGAAATGATAAGGGATTAGCCATGACTCAGAGAAAGTATGCACTTGAGCTAATCACTCATGTTGGCTTATTGGACACAAAGCCTTCGCAACACCATTAGATCCAAACAAAAGTTAACAAAGGATGTCGGTGATCCATTAACTAATCCATCTCTTTACGGGACTCTAGTTGGTAAACTACTCTATTTAACCATCACCGGACGACCTTGCTTTCTCTGCACAAGCTCTTAGCCAATTTCTCAGAACCTAGAACCACCTACATGAAAGCATTAATTAAGGTCCTTAGATATGTTAAATTATCCCTTACCCAAGGTCTCTACTTCCCACTCACAACAACTTTGTCTCTTTAGCCTATTGTGACAATGGTGGGTTCTTGTCCTTTCACAAGAAGATCAGTCACTGGAAATGGTATTTTCCTTGGTTCTAGCCTTATCTCATGGATGTCCAAGAAACAAACTGTGATCTCAAGGTCTTCTACTGAGGCAGAATACAAGGCACTAGCAGATACTACTTGTGAGATTACTTGGTTAACATGTCTGCTCAAGGAATTCCAAGTCTCAATTCCTACTCCAGTACCTATTATGTGTGATAATGCTTCAGCCATAGCCTTAGCATCTAATCCAGTACACCATGCTAGGACTAAACATATTGAGCTTGATTGTCACTTTGTTAGAGACAAGATAAAGGCTGGTCAGATTTCTCCTAAATTAATCTCTACAAAACACCAAGTTGCTGACATACTTACAAAAGGCTTAAGCAGACCTCTACACTATAACTGCCTATCCAAGTTAGGCATGTGTAATCCTTATACAATGCCAACTTGCAAGGGGGATGATGATACAGGAATTACATCAGGATCCAAACACTCTGCAAACTGTATACACAAGTCTCCAAAGCAACTACACAAGATGAGGGTCATGATGAATCAGAGCATGTCAAGATGTTATGCAATGTAGATGTTGTACAGCCTGTATATAGTTAACTAGATAACATAGTATGTAGTTGTATATATAGTTCAAGACTTGGTTCTATTTTGCAACAATTTCATAATCTCATAATACAATTCAGTTTACTTTCACACACATCATGTTTTCTCTCATTTCTTTATAACAATCTTCGCTAATCAAACTATCTAATAAAGTCTTTTCTCATTGGTTAAAATATTATATGCACATTTATATTAAGACATCTCAAAATAGCAATGTGAACAAGACGAAAGTAATATTTTAGCATTTGTTGGTTATTGTATTTTATTGAGGTGTGTCATCTTAAACTTGTGATGCTATATTAATCTCCTTAACCAGCGAATAATGAGTGTACAATGCCTCACTTTTGCTTTTAGGCTTTTAGCTAAACATTAGTTAGTGGTATAAGCATTTTTAAGAATATATACAATTATACATGTCGTAAAATTATATTACCATTGTTTGCCACGACAAGCTTTAATGATTTAGATTCTTATGTAGAAAATTATCAATTTTAGATTTCAGCTTAGTTAAAGTTATTGTTTTCTTATAATTCTTGGTTGACACTATGAAAACCATTGAAGATATTTTATTAGGAGATTACAATTTAAAAGTGTCACACAGTGAGAACATTTGATAAAATAATATGATTTAATACTGAATGATTTGGATTCTCGAATGATTCAAAAGCTCATGTGATTTTGTTTTGATTGTTTGATAACTAGTATTGATCATATTCGAATGACAAAAATTACGATTTAATCTTTCATGAAAATCATTTTTATAATTATTATAAAGGCATAACATCAATTTTTTCACTTAAACAACATAAGAACCAAACTATTAAAATAAAATAAGATGCAAGAACATAACATTCAAGTAAAAGGGTATATTAGTTGAAAGTAAACGGACATATAAATCTTTAGATCAAAGCCAGTTTTGAAAATATATGTGTTATTCCATATTGATCCAATAACATATGCTTAGATAAAAGAAAAGACAATATAAAAGTAAATAAATAAAGATAAGAACAGGAGAATAAAAATATTAACAAAAGGAGTCACGTGAAAAAGGAGTATTAGCCTAAAATTTACTCACTGAATGGCTTAGGACTATATTCGTGGAATTGGTCGACTTATTTCACTCATTCGAGAGATGGGTTTTCTTCTTGTCAAACACGTTGACGCTACTAGTTACAACAATCGGTCTTGACTCATCCCAATAAGCGGCAATCAAACACCCTTAGTATGTTTCTTGAAGCTAAAAAAATGTACATATATGTTCTTCATCTTGCTCCAAAAAAAATGTTCTTCATAGTCACACTTTTTATTTTCTAAAAGAAACAACTAGTTTGATGGTAAAATTCATTTAGCTGCAAGAAAACTTGTGTCCAGATGTGATCTTACTTAAAATCGATGGTTCACGGTTTGCACGTATTTGTATTTGTATTTGTTTATAAATAATCAAGATCGAGTGAGTGAGAATTGTGAAATAAAATTGAAAAATACATTTAGTCGCGTTGATTTATAGTTATAATGCGTAGAAATATTTTTTTTATTCAATACAAATAGGTGATCTAGAATAGCTATTTTAGTGTGCAATTCAATGAAATTTGCAAAGTGATTCGAAATTTTGTCATTTAAATGATATTTTGCAAATAATATGAACCAAATGTTAAATTTTCAAAACTTATCAAATTTTGAAAAAAACATGACACGAGGCTTCAAATTACGTTTTTCATAATTTATCAAATTTCTTAATTTTTCACCTAAAATAGTCTATTTAGAGAAACCAAATAAACATAAACAAATACGTAGTATATAACTATGCATATCGCTTACGAGTTATGATCAAATGACAAAAATTAAAATGAGAATGGTGGACGAAACTTTAATCGCACATTTCGGATCAGATTAAAAAATAGATTCATCTCCCTTTAAATTTATTTCATTCATTTAAAATATATGGTTAAAATTTATTATCATTCTTCTTATTTCAATTTATTTTATTACTGAATCTCTTTTCTCTTACTTCCGAAACCAAAATTCTCGATTTAAAAGAGACACGATAAGTAACAGTCGAATCAAAACGCTATCAACGTTTCACACATATTCTTCCTGTTTTTATTGTGCAACATAGATATCATGTAAGGGCAATAACTGAATGATTTATTGATGCATTGCTTAACGAAATGATTATTATAGCATGAAATGAGGTATCTACTAGACTAACAGTAGCATGCAAGACCCCGAAATAAAATTTTCCGTTGAATCATGATTTTAGTTTATTATGGTTTTTTATAATAAATTTACGGATATCAAAATTTCATTTAAATTACGTCTTGTTCGCTCAGGCTATTAGCCGTCTTGCCGTTCGGTTCAATCCGTTAACCGCGCATATTCGGGCTCGAGCTCGTTGGCCGCCTGTTGCTCAAGCCCATTTTTCTTCCTGTTCGAACTTTAATATTAGATAATGTCTTTAATATTTGTATAATGTATTTTATTATTTGTATTAGAATATTTTAATGCAGAGTCACCCGTAGCGTTGCAGTGACGGATCTGAAATAAAATTTTCAAGTAAATAATGTATTTTAGTTTATTATATTTTTTGACAATAAATTCTGATTTCAAGAATTTTGTTTAGCTTGGTCTGTTCGGAGCTCGAGTCTGTTGGGTCGCTACTGCTCGGAACTCGCCTCATATTACCTGTCAGCTGCTCGATTGAATATTATTTGTATAATATTATTTGTATTACTGACATTTAATGTAGAATTGTGTTTAATTTGGTTGTACAATATGATTAATAATTTGTATTTATTATGTTAGAGGTGTTTTAATAACTGTATTAATTGTATTTATTCATGAGTTAATTAATTGACTATATTAAATAGCATTAATGTGGTGTTTTGTTTTTTTTAATATGTGCATTAAAGTGGTGTACGTTATTCTTTTTGTCTTGTACGTCTAAAAATTATATGCATTAAAGTGTTGTACATTATGTTTCTTTTCTTAATTACATGAATTACTAATTATAGTAATATGTGTAGGCTTATATTTTTAAGACTTCCTTTTATAAAAAGTCCTAAATACATTATAATGTAGTATAAAAAGCCACTATAAACCATCCACTTATGCCTCATTTTACGCTTTTTTCTTAATTTTAATTTTCTTTCACCTTTTTTTTGTTAAAAAAAAGTTTCCAAAATCCTATCTCAAAATTGTATTTGCTTTACAACATTATCTAATGTTAATTACTTGAGAAAACATATAAATATGTAGAAGGAATATTTTGATCAAATCAAATCCCGGTTCAACCGAATGGATCAATTTGAAGTTTAAATTTGCATAAATACATTATAAATTTTTCGGTATCTCCAAATACAAAAATCCAACAACAAAATACCAAACATTTTGAGAAAGAATATACTGTACTATATTCAATAGTGTTGTTAAAAAAAAGTAAGACCTAATCATATTCTTGTTTACTTATATAAATGAAACACATTTAAGTCGTTACAGGAGGAGGAAAAGACCAAAAATCAACAAGACTTTCGTCTGCTTTATGAATGGTTTCCAAAGCGTGTGGGATGACTGTTGAATCCATTACAACAACGTCACCATTTCTTGTCATACATTCAAACAACGAGTACATAGTAAACAAGATTAAAAAAACTTCATATTTATAGTTCATGATTACTTTAGCCAAATGACGTTTGTTTATTTTAAGTTAGACCATTATTTAATGTCGGTATGAGTAAACATACTTTTATTACAGCATATTTTATGAGACAAGTTATACAAACCTCTTTTCTACAAAGGCACATTTTTTTTTTTTGGGGTAATCAAAAACTATAAACGCGAAAGTATGGAACATAAAATATAAAGTGTAGTAGTAAGTCAATCGCTTAAACCTATCGAAAATATGAGCGATAAACCGTAAAAGCTACATTGTCTTGAAAAACAAGAAGGACAAAAGGAATAACGCCCGCCTCGAGTTGAAAAGGAAGAGAAATTAAAGGAAGCGGAAAGTTTTTGTGTTCTTAAGTCTTTTTAAAGGAGGAAAGGAAGCGGAAAGGAAATAGAGAGGAAGATTTGATAAGTAAATCTTCCTCCCACTTTTCAGGAAAGGAAAGGAAAGGAAACCATATGTTGTGTAAAGACTAATATACCCTTTTAAAACATTTGACATTAATAATTAAAGGGCATATATGTAATTTGACCAAGTTATTTTCCTTTTCCCTCACTTAAGAACGTGATTATGATTCTTTCCTTTCCTTTCCTCTATCTCAAGAACATAACAACTAATACTTACTTTCTCTTCCATTCTTTTCCTTTCCTATTCTTTTCCATTTCCTCCTTAAAACTCGAGAAGCGGCGTTACGCACAAAACCCCTTTGACATCCTTGAGTTAAGTTAACTAAGGTCACACGAATGAAATCACGGAGTATGTTAACTAAAGGTGGTAATTTGCACAATCTTTTTTTTTTTTTTTTTTTTTTTTAGTTTTTGGACACTTACTATACAAGTAATTTAAGCCGGTTGTCAATATGATACAACTGTATGATGCGGCAAATGGAGTGTCCCAGTCAAAAATAAAAGCGTGCAAATCAATCCCCTTAACTAAGTGGTTAGAAGAAAGACAATTTATTTTTATTTTTCTTATAAGTTTAGTGATTTAAGCCAGTGTTGCCAAAAAAGCCTATAAGGCCGATTAATCGCCGTCTAGGCACTACAAGGCCATCAAATTTAATCGCCAAGATGTTAACTAAGTGGTCAAACAAATCGGTCAACCACACAATCGACGGTCAAACTTGCTAATAACTTGCGCATCTTGCGGAAATTCCCAAAGCTTGTCGTAAATTTGTTTTAATCACTTATAGTCAAGGTTACAAAATCGCAATCGATCTTGAAGCGGTCAACCCCACAGCTTGTAATCGGTCTAGGCGGGATTAAGCGGTGATTAATCGATTGGCATTTTGGCAAGTTTTTGCAGATTCGGCGAGTTTAGGGTATTCACGGAAATATTTTCATTAAAACATCTTGTAATAGATATAAACGACTATAAGTGATTACATTTGTTCAAAGTTGCAAAAATAGGGAATCGGTGACTAATTGTATTGGTATTTTGGCAAGTTTTCGGTATTTACGTCGAGGTTTGGTATTCTCGGCAAAAGTTTCCTTAAAAAATCATCTTGTAATAGATATAAACAATGACTATAAATAATTAAAACTAATTTACGATGAGTTTAGGGTATTTCCGGCAAGATTTGAAAGTTTTCGGCAAGTTTGACCATCATTAACCACGGTTGACTGATTTGTTGAACGGTTTACACAAATCGGAAAGGACGGTGGCCCAGTAGCACCTAATCGGTGATTAATCAGCCTTGTAGATCTTTTTTTTGCAATATTGCTAGTTATATTCGATGTCTATATATATAAAAAGATGTTTTCTTAAAGAAAATCTTGTCAGGAATAGCCAAACTCGCCGGAAATATAGAAAACTCGCCGGAAATGCCAATCCGATTAATTACCGATTAATCTCGCTTAAACCGATTACAAGCTACAAGGGGGTCGACCGCCCAATTACCGATTCACAATGTTTATTTAAGCACACAAACTACAATACAAAAACTCATTTATATGATCAACAAAAGTCCATTAAGGGTCGTTTGGTTTGTAGGTGGGTTTATGATTTGGATTCGAATTTGGATTTGAAATAGGAGAGAGAAAATATATAATTTATTAGTAAATAATAAAATATAAAATATGAGCCATATTTTTGTGAAAGTAGCCAATGAAAATAATAAAAGATGAGAAACAAAAAAGAAAAATAAGAAAAATATATATATTTTATTTACTTTGCACGACAAAACTAGTCAATTATATGTGGATTTGTGTATCATTTATATGATCTTAAATCTTTGTTTGTTGGGTTTATGATTCAATTTGGATTTTTTCATTAAAGAAAAGAGAAGGAAAGTGGAAATAACACTTTACTTCATTTCTCCCGCCGGATTTGGGAGGAAACCATTTACTTTGATATCCTCCCAAATAAGCTTAATTTTAATTAAATTTTATGGTATATATTTCCTTTATTTTCCTCCCAAGTAAACTCAAGAACATTGATGTGAAGTAAATATCTTCACTTTACTTCCATTTCATTTTCTTTTCCTTATTAATCCATCTCGAAACAAAACTAGTCAATTATATGTGGATTTGTTCCTGTTTGTGGGTTCAACCCTATTTTTAAACCCCATAAATTACAAACAAACATTTTATTTTACTTTGAGTCCTAATCGCGTAAACAAATGGCTCAAACCAAACGGGCCCTAAGATTTAAGACACATTGATCATTCTATTATAAGATGGATTAGTTAGTGTAAACTGATATTGCATTAGGCATTTATTTTAACACGTGAATAATATATAGATGAAATCAAAATGATGTTAAGTTGACGAAGATACTTATACCGGCAATCTTGAACTTTAGTTGTTATTTCAATCAAACAAAATTATAATGGAATGCTAGTTTGGTACCCAAACTAGTTTAGCTAATCTAATCTACCCTAGATAAATGTTTAAAGAGATTAGTAGCTGTTTATTATGTCTTAATCACTTAAATGAATAAAATTTTGAGAGAACACGTATTTGTACCTAAATCAGACTAACGCTACCATATTATTGAAAAATCAACACTTGCGACAACTGACGTGACCCATAAATACCTCTTTTAAGCATGATAGAATAGATTGCACAAATTTGACATGAAAGAATCTAACAAAGTCGTGAACAACAAGCTCAAACGTTACATCTCATCTAATTACAAGTGAAATGACCAAATGTTCCAAAGACTGTATCATTTTATCTTAGCAATTCGACAATTTTAAACTTTTTTATTTTATGTTCCAAAGACTACTTTCTTTTTTGAAATATGGAATACTATACAAAAACCCAAATATGTGTTGCAGCTAAATTTAAACAACCATGTACAAAATGATTGACCATAGATCACTATTGCTATTTGCTCATAAAGTCAAATCAATTGGTCTACTGAAATTCTAATATTAGGCTTTATTGAAATTAAGAAATCTCCAATCGTGACTGAGAGAACAATGCCATCCAAATCAAGGCGTCGCGTTTTTCTTTCTCCAACGACCGACACGACCGGATGCACCGGTCGACGACCCAAGTTTTTTTTTTTTTTTTTTTTTTTTAGGTTGAATTGTGTTTGAAATTGTGTGTTAAAGTGTGTTTGAGATTGGTATTTATAGGATGTGAAAAGTGGTAAAGTTTAATTTTTTTTTATTTAAATGAAGGGTAAGTTGCGTTTGAAATCGGTGAGATTTCAACCGATATCCTATTTTTTGTCCCCAACCGATCTTACGACCAAACACCACATTCGGTGTCGTAGATCTCACATCGATCAAAGTGGAGATTTTAGGGTTGCCGATCGATGTAAACCTATGGGATGCGACTAGTCTAATATTAGGCTTTTAATAAGGGCTATGATATACAAACCTCCATATATTGTCGCATCAAGAGGTTTTGTCAAACCGTCTGTGCGCAATGCATCCGCATAAGTCGATGATGCATCTAATGATTGGATACCTCCTTATAGGAGAGTGTGGATAACTTCACCCTTTAATAAAGGGAGGTGATTCACACATTTTACAAGTTGATTGACATCTCCATTTAGTGTGTGTTGGCATTTATAATCTTACGAGAGATGAAGAGGAGTACAAGTGATCTAATGGTATAAATGACAATCACATTAAATTATAGTGTCTCGTCAAATTGTGAAGTGTCTAAATCAACTCCCTTTAATAAATAACAAGCTACCAAAATAAAGTTGACATCGATATTTATTTGTATGAGTTATTATCGAATGAAAGAAAAAATTAAAATTAAAATAATAAAAAAAAATTACAATAACTCATTTCAAATCACGTACAAAATTAATACATCTTTCCTTAAAATTATTTATTCTATTTAAAATGTATGATTAAAAATGATTCTAGTTCTTCTTATTTTAGTTTTTATTTTTACCGTATCCTTTCCAGGATATCTAACAAAAGTGTTTATAGGCTGACATTTTTTATTTTATTTTTTTAATAATTGAGTTGGTGGTTTAAAAGTCTTATACGTTATTATGATCAAACATCTAATGTAGTTTAGTCAAATCATATATTATAGAGACCACGATAACGATAGATAGAAAAAAAAACTGGAACTAAATATTCACATGGGTCGGAGCTAAAGGTACAAATCATTATATTGCCACTATTAAAAGACTGAAAAATCGAATTCCATTACAAAAAAATTATATTCAATTAATTCTATTTAACTTGAAAATGATAGTTGTATACTTGTATATGATTATTATACGTAAAGCAGGTATTATTGTTTGATAAAGCAAAGCAAACAAACTCTCTTTATTCCAAATAATTATAATATTTCATGTTAGCAAACGTATGTTAAACCAAACGTTTTAGTTTTTATAAATGTTTTAATAGATTCAACGCGGTAAATAAGACCAAAAAGATGGAAACTGATAGTTGCGTTGACTAGCTTTATAAATTCTGTATTCTCGTTGCCTTCAGTCAACGTCACCGTCCACGTACAGCCGTCATTCCTTGTACCGTCCATCTTTTTAAGGAAACATTTCACATAAAAAACCAACAAAAAATTAACAATAAGTATTGGCTTATTGGACGGTACGACATGACAATGATAATATATGAATAAGGTATGATTTGGTGGTGGTGTGATCATATGTTATGTCAGTGTCACATTAACATTCATTCTTATTATCAAACCTCGCAGTGGCTAGCTAGCACCAAAACCACCACATAAACATACCTCACAACACGCTAAAAAACACATAACCACCAAAATTTTGTTCAGTGGCGAGTGTGAAGGAGGGATGTAGTCATGTAGCGAAAGGTTGCGCTTGAAAAATGGTGGTTGACAGGTGGTCAAGTCTCCACTAATCTCCACTACGGCCGGTCTAAGACTTAAAATGAGATTTCAGCATTTTTGTTTGTAGAGATATGGATTCAAGCAAGCACCAATGTGAGGCGCAACTATAAAAAGTTAAACACACAATAAACAATAGCTCGATTGCATATGCTGTTTGGGTTAAGAAATGACTAATGTTCATGCATGTACTCTTGTCCTAGAACATGTGTATGCATATTGGTTGCACAAACACTAGACGAAATAAGAAATCATTATAATAAAATGAAACATAATTGCAAGTCACTCGAAATACAATAGGTGTTAAACAGTAGAACAGGTGATTTAACTTACGCAGTGGTCACATTTATTTTAATATCGGATAGTTTTGATATAAATAGTTAGACTCTTCAACTTTGAACATCTGTGTAACTAGGAGACATCCGATACAGGGATACTATACATAATTTTGTGAGTTTGTATTTCACTCATGTGAAATACGTTAATAAGACCACATCAAGAATAATTTTCCTTTTCTTTGATTCATCTTAGTTTTGTAGGTCCATGTTCAACATAATCGACAGATAATTTAGCTAAATGAATCAACAAATCTTTCTATTAATGGAAAGAA
Source organism: Chrysanthemum lavandulifolium (assembly GCA_022545495.1). Lineage (NCBI taxonomy): Eukaryota > Viridiplantae > Streptophyta > Magnoliopsida > Asterales > Asteraceae > Chrysanthemum > Chrysanthemum lavandulifolium. The sequence goes on along the minus strand of CM040239.1, from coordinate 111,686,507 downwards.
CAAGTATACAGATAATTCCAGTGTTGGCTATATCAGTGTGCTTCAACAGGTTAGTAGACATATTATTAGGAAAAAAATAATTGACAAGATGGTACACTAATCCAAGCAGTCCAATCATTCACACTGATGGCAAAGTTTTTTTGGGTAAAGGGTTTTTACCCTGTTAAATATCTGATGGCAAAGTTCAAGCATGTTGTTTCATAGTTGCCACCATCTTCGGTTCTCCATTTGCTTTTTAAGCTGACTGGCCAAATCTGCAAAGTTCTCGGAACCACTTGCTAGTTCTTCCGAATTTTCTTTTAGTTTCTGACATACATTAACAAAATAATTTAATGAGTTAGAACATGTGACTATATATTTTTAGCACCAACAAGCACACATGTTTGGAAAATAGAAAACATTGTACATGCCCACATGGTCATTGGTATAAGAACTTAGTGGTGCATGTATCATGTATGTTCAAGGAAGACAACTAGTGGTGCATATAAATCTCCTAAATTGTTGTATTCAGTAGTTAAAATTATCATTGTAACAATAAAGTTTTGGAATTAATATTTAACCTACCAAGTATAACGAGTAATAAAAATGTCCAAAATGGACCAAAAAGTGGTTTAAGGGTCAACCGAACATGTTACCAACCCCCATTCTTGCAAACTCAATGATGTTATACCATTTCTTACCATATCCAACATAACTTTGTTTGAAAATAGATGATCCTAGTGCAAGTAGGCATTTCAGGGGGGAAGTTAGAGATATCTTTATGTAGAATATTTCTATCGAGTTGAGCGAGAAATGAGTGTTTTCATGACAAAACCAGTGACCTACTACATTTTGCATCTATGCAAACAAGAAATGGCTGAAAAGATCATAATATAAATTGAGTGGACTAACAATCAATTTCTCATAGCTGCAATTACCACCAACATTAGGCACTGAGATAAGTAATGGTGCTAACAGTAGATAAATCATTAGCTAAAAGTGGACTAGTCAATGTTCATAATGCTTACCTTTATGTTATTGCTCAAGAAGCATACTCCAACATCCATATAATATGAACATACATTCAAATATCCTTTAAATGTGACTATTTTCATTTTGTGAATTCCGTTTATGTGATATTATTACAAGGTCCAATTAACTTAAGGCAAGGAAAGCAAAAGCTGGGACGTATAAATCAAGAATTTTTATAACTGGAAGAGGAAAATACCTCAAGTTTCATTTGGCGCTCGAGAAGCTTGTCTTTTGCTTCTAGAGCTACAGCTGCTGTATCCTATACGATCAATATTAAAACCAGGTTACAGAATAAAATGAGCCACTATATCCAATGTAATAACATATTTCAGTATCTTTATTATAAGTTACCCCAGTCCCAGTCTTTCGGTATTTGGCCTTGATTTCGTCAGCTGTTCTACTTTTTGGTTCTGCAATGACAGAACCACCTTCAAATAATCTGTCTCTCTCTGGTTTCTCATCTACATGAAGCAATGGAAATGCTTAGTCTATGCAAAAATGCAAAATCCACAATCGTTTCTGTAAAAACTTCAAAAGTGTAATATACTTTTCTCAGGCTGGCTCTGATTCGGAGATGGTGGCTCAGGGGAGTTGGGTTCAACCTCAATCTTTTCTACAACTGAGCACAAATTCACAACAGTGAGAAATAAAAAGAGAGAGGAATCACAGGGTGAAGGTAGAGGTGGCAATACGGGCGGATCAGGTAACGGGTCAAAACGGGCAAGTTTTTAGTATGTGACGGACCGGGTTACCACATATCACTTCTTTGTCCTTTCTTAAGAAGTTGCATAAATTTAGGGTGTAAAATTAATTAACAAAATCTTAATAGCACAATAATAATCTTTACTGTAAATAAAGTGACTTAGGAGGTTGTATGCTTGTATGCATAAAAAAAATACTTTAGACAGCTTTGGACCCCTTTTAACCCATTTTCTTTATAGGTAACTTTTCTTGTTTTACCCCCACTAATACATGACAAATTAAAGTGTTACCCTAACTGATCCATAACAAATAATAAGTTAACATTGCCACCTCTAGGTGAATGAAAAAGGCGAGGGACAAATATAGGAACCTAATTTAATTGGGCCCGTTGGGGCATCGAAGTCATCTCCCAAATTCAAATCTAAATCTGAAACTGAAAACGGGGACCTTGAAAACAAGGCTTCTAGCTTAGGAACAAGAACGTCTCGAGTTTCATCCATAAGTGTGCTGTCATTTTCTTTTTCTCTTCTTATACCTTTAATGATACCACCAATTATTCCTGTTGGTGCGGTCTGGGGGAAAAAATGTTAAATAAAGTTGCCAGAACTTTCAGAAATCAAAATAATTTTCTGGAACATAGAGCAACCTGTTTACTCTTCTGGCTAAGAGAGAACTTAAGAGCAGCCTCTGCAGCTTCTGCAACAACTTTATCATGAAGGCGGGGTAGAGCCTCCGGGATCCTAAATGATACCAAAAGTTATGAGCATGGATGTGTGTGTGAGCATGTGTGTGTGAGAGAGAAAAAGATCAAAACCTGAAGTCATTTTCAGAGGAGAAAAGAGATATAACAGCAAACTCACACCCATACACCTATGGAAAATACAAACATTAAGTGAGCGGAATTTAAAAACTTGATATTATGCATAAGAAATATTGTAAGATGGTAACTGGATGTTGAATTCTTATGATAACAATTAGATGTTGGAGTTGTGAAAAAGCTAACCATTGATATATGCCCGTTACCAAAAGAACTAATAGTCTTCTCCATTTTACTCTTAAAGTTCCATCTGAGAATGGACATTATAGAAGTTTCTGCCTGTACTCTAAGATCTGGTAATGACCTGCAGGAAGAGAAGCTCGTGTCAGTCTACACACTCTCTACAGTTGCCAATATCAACCCACTTACTTTGATGTGTCGATTTAGGATTTGGAATTTTGGTTTCATTACATCTCATATTGATCAAAAGGATCAAATCCAAAAAATCAGCAAAGAGGGGAACGGGTTTAAGTGTGTCAAACTGGTTGAAAAACGGTGCATATAACCTCCTAAAATGTTTTATACAAATATGTAAAATACTAACACATAGGTCAAACCGATCCAACCCGTTTCAACCCATCCAGCCATACTAATATTAGAAATGATCAGTTTCAGCCTAAACCCATTGTGACGAGAAACACCCCTCCCCAAATATTCTTGCCACCTCTATTTTTAATAAAACTAGATGTCTATAAGACAAACTAGTATAACCATAACAAAACTGTAACCAGGATGGGTGACTATGGAGTTGCTGAGTGAATTTTTTTTTTTTTTTTTTTTTTTTAATAAATAATAATAATTAACTGGCAGTTTGGTGGCAAAATGTGCCCAAAAGCAAAAATGGGCTAAATGGGCAAGTTTTTAAAAGATTTGGGCATATTTAGCCCCCTCCTTTTTTTGAAATGGGCACATATAGCCCATTGAAAACTTAAATGGGCACTAACGGGCACATTTTTTTTCTCAATTGTAGAACGTTATGATCGTTTTAAAGAAATTTTTTTTGTGTATAATGTATTTAAGTTTTTTTAATATAAATAAGATATTATGTTTAAGGAATTTATTTCGTCGTTTTAGGTCTTTTATTAAGCGATTTGTATAACATGTGCCCGTTTTGGCCCGTGCCCGTTTAGCCCGTGCCCGTTTAGCCCGTGCCCATTTTAGCCCGTGCCCGTGCCCTCCCGGCCCGTCCATTTTGCCACCTCTCAGTTGCATGATATCACATTCACATATAGTATCTCACCTCTCCCCGATATATCGATAAAGTGACACATAATATACACTAACTACAAAAGTGAGAGTTTATACTAAACCTGATTTCAACATCTCCAGTAGAATACACTATAACCATTCCAGACTCCAGTCCATTTTTCTTGAAGATTGTAGTCCAGCAACATCGCTTCTCTAGATCGATTTTATGAATGAAGTTTGGCTCCCCTGAAAGGTTATACACTTTAATAAAACGAAAACATAAATGATAATAACAAAGATAAAAGAAAAGCAAGTGAGAACCTGGATTAGAGACTTGGTTGAGTATACAAACATTGAATCCTCACAACAAACCAATATAACTGAGTCAACAAAATTTTTCCACAATTCAGTCGCTTCACTCAGGGAACTCACGTCAGCTTCAGTTGAATCGTCTACTGGTTCAGTAGGTGACTGTAACGACTCTTTACCATCTGTGGAGTCCTGTGATGAGTTCACGGTATTCTGTTCAGACAATTCTCGAGCAGAAAAATTTTCATCTGCGTTCAGACGCGTAACATTAGAAACAAAGACAACATAAATAACTAGTGGGTGGGTTGGAGTTGGACCGTTGGACAGGTTGGGTGACAGGTTAAACAAGTGATACTTATATACAGGTTAAAACAGGGTGGGTTACTCTTCTTAGAAATTAGTTGCTGAAAATTATTATAAATTTGTTACTTTAATAATAATCTAGTTTTTGAACAAAACGATTAGGAGGAGTTTTGCAGTGAAGACACACTTTAGGCCACTTTTGGACCGTTTGACTTTTTCAACCATTTGACCATCTATGTCTGAACCATTATTTTTTATTTACCAGTTTGGGGGGAAAATGTAACCCCAATCGACATATTAGTAAGTAAACAGATCAAAATTGCCACCTGCCCACCTCTAGTTTAGACACAAGCATTAAATAAATAAATTGGTAATTAACATTAATTAGCGAAGCCTTAGAAAAAGAACATATGTTAGTGTAAGGATGAAACTTGCCTAAAAGGTATATTGAAATTGCAGATGACTCCCTCGGGTTTACTGACCTAGAGCAGATCTTGTTACCGCTACTACTATCAACAAGGATGACGTGTGCATCTTTAGTCAACATGAAAGCCACTTCCTTTTCTGGATCACAAGAAGATATGTCTCCAGATTGCTCAGGATCATCATCAGTATCAGTTTGTATATATGTTTTCATGGCAAGAGAAACGACTGGAGAACTAGAGCTCACTAAACAATCTGTAAGAAACAGCACTGATGATGATTCAACATCGAGTACAGCAGCCTGATAATCAAAATGCTAGTTAGTAATGATGCTTGAAAGATTAAAATTTCTAATCGTCTTTTAGTCATAACATTGTAGATGTAATACTTACTTTACCGCATTCATGTCCAACAATTACTCTAGCCCCAGAGAATGTGTATTGTAGGCTTCGTATTGGAGAATTTATAAGAGAAAAGATAGCTGTTGACTGCCATCCATTACCATGGTTCAAAACAATTTCTGTAAAGCATATACAGTGTGTACTATTAATAAAGAAGGTGAATGAGATGAAACTTTAGAAGGAGGCCACCAATAGAATTTAAATGTGTATCTTCAATATTTAGAAAAATAGAACCTTCATGCTTGGCTTCAGTCACAAAGTGCACATTTGAATTTTCAGATTCTCCAACAAACTTAAGTAGATGAACCTGCATATATACATGCAAAAGATTTATCAAATTAGACTATACATAGCTAGTTATTTATCATCTTTTGTTCCATAAAATTTGTAACAAGATCCTTTTCTGAAGTTTCTAATTCGAAATTACCTATTTACTCATTATCATCTTAACAAATAAATTTGATTGTATAATTGGTTTGGAACCACACGATTTATTTTACAAATTTGACAAATATTCAAAAACTTTCGTGAAACTAGACCTTACGTCATCTGTGCAAGTTTCATGAAATGGATGAAATAATATTCCAGAAAAAGGTTTGTACCAGACCACGATCATTGCCGACAGCTAAGCTTGATGTTGTAGAGTAGTAATCCAAGGCTGAAATCGGGTCACTTGCGCCAGGAACTTCAGTACCTTCCACCTGGGGACATATGTTAAGCTTCAATGATGAAGTTACTGCTATTAATTGTTAATCAGACCCTAACTGAACAATGAAGAATTAAGATATTCGATAAAATGACGTTCTTTTGTATAGATTTCATAGCAATAACCTGGAATCCTAGAACAGATATCAGTGTAAAAACTGGAGACGTAGAATCCCATATTCGGACATAGCCATCTTGGTACCCTGCAATATATATTCTCTCAACACCAATATTTTCAGCTGCGTTTATTTGACTGGAAAAGCCACCAATCACAGGCCACTTTGGACTCCCTGTGGTTTTAGGAGATGCTAATTGAGGTTTTGAAGCCAAAACTGTCTTCAAAAAGGAAACAAACAAAGAAAAACTTAACACTGACATGAATGGAAAGAAAGACTTGGGCAAGCAGACAGATGCTAGCTAGTATGTATAGGTGGCAACTTTATATAAATATATAATGATTCAATCTGGGATATGTATTATCCTTGATGAGTAAAACGGGTTGAAAAAAAAGTTAGTTTTACAGAAGTGAGCTCAACAGATTGAAAGTCGCTCAAAGTGTATTTTTAGTGCTCTGAATTTTGTGAATCATTATATTCAGATTACTACATTAAAATTAAAATAATATAAACTTTTGTAAATGTATTTGACATGCTACTTGTAGGTTATTTACCAACCTTCTTGAGAATTGTTTGTAAACCCTCGTCTTTGTCTACCAAACAGAGCTTTGCAACAGTCATATAAGGTTCAACAGTTGGTAGGGTTACAGGGCACTGAACCGAATTTACAGCATGCTTCATGTCTGGAGCAGAGATTAATCCAGACAAGAAATCATCATCATACATACGCAATTGTCCTGGATTGGTCAACACAAAAAGTGTACTAAAACTACTTTCTGCTGCGCCAACATTGGGTACCAATTCTATATCCGCATAGCCATTAAGTGTAAGATCTAAGCGCTTGACACACTTCAGAGTTTCTAATCCGGATGACGACTCAAGATTCAAGACCTGCAAAAGGCAGATTACTAGCTTACAGAACCAAAGAATCTAACAACAAACTGCATATGGATTAAATTTTCAGCAACAGGTAGATGATTATTTGTGCACCATTAGATGATGCGATGAACCAAAGGAGACAAATAAAAACAAATGATGGAATCGCTAATACAGTTCAAAATTTGTTTAAGCATAACCGGAATGAGCATTTCAGTACTACCAGACAGATAATCCCGTTAAAAAAAAAAGAAAAAAAAGAAAAGTGAATTGCATAAAAGGGCATCCTGACTTTTGTCGGATTCATGTTTTACGTGACCAACTGAATTTAGGCCAGAAAAAACTATCAAAGTTTCAAAAATTGTGATTTTAGGTACCTGGGATAACTGGTTTCTAGGCGTGACATCATAAAAAATAAAGTCAGGATGGTCAAAAGTTACCAACATATTAATTGCCACATCGATATTTTGACCAGTTACTCGGATCAGAGTACCTTACATATATTTTTTTTAAGTTAGCTACCTTGTATAAAAAAAACTTGAACTTTGTAGTTTTATTGACTACGATAGCTCATAATGATTAGCAAAAATTCTAAAATAAAAACTGGAGCAAAGTTGGTTGCCTTTTAACGCAACTACAAAGTTAGAAATGAACATAATTAATGAAGATCGTCGAGTAGTAATGTAGTATGATTACCGTTAGGACTTCTTCTGATCCAAGATCGTCACCTCCATAGACAAAAAGTTGACCTCCAGAAATACTATGTGGACTGTTTGACCAACGGAGAACAATGACTGGGAGTCTTTTGTCACCTGGTGACAATTTTAACTTAATGGCATTATTAGATGACTTATTTGCTTTCTGATCTTTGATAGAAATTTCAGTTGGTAGATTCCATAATATAATATCTCCATCTAAATAACCAACAGCAAGCATTGACCCATCAGAAGATACCCAACAGAGAGCACTTATCTCTTTCTCTGCCTGCTCGTCATCCAATTTTGTATTTAAAGTCCCGCCTCTGATATCACTTGCAGAAGGAATAATTATTTCATCCTTTATTTGCATATCTTTAGGACTTCTAACGAGTACAGCCTTATCTTCATTCACATCCCATAAAATTATCACTCCATTTTGATATGCAATTAACACTCTGCAAATAAAGAAAATTAACTTAAAAAAATATATGTAGAGCATAACTTGTGTGCTAATGTAAACATAAAAAGAAAAAAACAAAAGGTTAAAAATTTACATGCCTCTTTCCAGAAGAACATGGTTGAGGAAGCAAGCCCACAATAGACAACTGATCAGGTACTGGAATGCCAGCTTCATCTGACAATTGACAATAAGATTTTTTTTTAATGTGTGCACATTACAAACTTGACAATAGTTATTACATTGAAGTGATACAACATAGGTACTTACCGTTCTGCAACATAATCAAAAAAATATTGATCATAAGCAGAAGACCATCACGGTAATAAGTTCATCTGCCACTATTTTAAAATGACCACTCTAGTGTAAAATTAACTCACCGCCTATAGAGGACATCCCTTGGATTTATTCTCTAGCATTAAGATTGGGCTGTGATGTTTTCTTCTACATCCAGATTTACTTAACTATATATGTGCTGGGTTTATTCTAGAAGACTTAGGTTGTAGCAGGCAAAAATAAATAATGCCAACTCTTTTGATTTCATTGTTTAAATGCAAGGTATTCAGTTTTCTAGAGAAACAGAGATGCTATCAGTCTTGGATTAAATCATTAAAGGATCCTTCTATGCACAATAACAAATACTGTATGACATTAAATTCTGGAAAACCTACCGAACACACTTCCTATTAAGTTTAAGAAGATTTGATGCAACAGAAGATGGATATGATGTAAAATTAGACCATGCACATAAGTTGTTATAACAAAATAGTAAGAATTATGTCGTAGTTACCAACTAACGATTAGTATAAGTCAGCTTACCAGCTATGATATCTGCAGGAATCTGATAGGGCATGTGCTGGATATTCCCTTCTTCAAAGTCATACTTTAACACAGAAAAATAGCCGTACTCATCTCCAACATACCTGCTTGCAATAGTCATCTAATAATGAATCTTTAAATTATACCATGATATGACTATGATGTAGATTACAATTTATAAGTTAGGGCTGCAAACAAGCCGACCCGAGCTCAAGCCCGACTCGAAGACCTTAGGCTAAGCTCGAAGTCAATTCAGTAGCTGAACAAGATCCAAAATTTGCGAGATCACTAAATATGAAACATGCCCGACTAAGCACGCTAAACTTGCGAGATCGATAAATTTGATTCGAACAAGGTCAATTAATTTTTTGACTCATTGGCATTACATATATATATTAGCATTCGGCTAGAAAATCTTGATTACATTTTCGAGTCGGGTTCTTAAAAGCTCGAGTCTGACTCGTTATATGCTTCAACCTCAGTTTTTATACTCGAGCTCGAAATCAACTCAATAGCTTAGACCGAAAAGAGCTCTAGTCGTCTTCGAGCTCGAATAACTTAAAAAAAGCTCGGCCCTGATAAAAAGTCAACTTTGGAGAAACTTACATATAATTAGTGCCAAAAGCTACAGAAAACGCGCTTATAGTTGATTCCCACTGTAAATTAGAAGCTAGTCGCCTCTGCTCTAGATCCCAAACCTGTCAAAGTGAGAAGCAATTCAGTGAGGGTCGATGGTTAGTAAATGAAGCAATTCACCAAGACAAATAGTAGGTGAAGTGCTTCTTGTTACAGGATATAAGAGATTAAATTGCAACATCTAATTTATATACCTGCACTAGATTTTCATTTGAGACGCTCACCAAAAAACCTTGGTTTTGTAAGAACTGGAAGAAAACAGAAGAATATTTGTTAAACAGGAGATGATTTAATTCCTAACTTTGAAAGCATATATTTCATGCAAAAGAATTGATATTATGGATTAAAAGTGAAAGAGTGGATAATGTACGTTGAAGCAGAATTTATGCTCAGTGCAGTATGTAGTACCAACGATATCTAAGTTTACGTGATATAATTAATCTCTGATTTATCTACACCTACGGATCATAAGTAACGCAATATAAAAATGAAATGTATTATGGGTGCATAGAAATCAAGAGTATCAAGGTCAAGAACCTCTAGGTGTTTAAAGGGTGCTGATATGGGAGATATTAGAAGGCACTCAATGTTATCACCGCCAATCACCTTTATCCTGCCATCCCTGCAATAACAGAAGGATTCTAATGAAAATCAAGAAATATTTATATAATAACAGATTAACAATAACCAAATAGTATTTAAACAAGGCCATATCATGAAGGCTACCAGACACAACAGCCCCCACCCCATCCCACCCCCACCCACAACCACCACCACAAATCCAGAAAACACCTCCCATGAAAATGCTGAATGCATCTATGTTTACATAGCATTTCAAAGAGCATCTAAAGTTGTTGCGGAAGATAGATTGTAGACAAAAATTGTAACTCCTAGATACTAGTAATACTTAGGCATGTACTATTGTAATTGACTAGTCACAATGTACCATAAATTATTTCAATGCACTAGTGTCACTACTTACTTTTTATAACCGCAAACTATTGTAATTGACTAGTCACAATATACCATAAATTATTTCAATGCACTAGTATCCTATGATTTTGGGACATTATGTCACATTATAATGCACTAGTACCTACTAGCATCAAGGTTTTAGTCTTCTTAACCTCATATGCAACTTAAGGTGATAAAGAGGCAGGGGCAGCAGACTGTGTCGTACTGTCGTTAACAGATATATAAACTAAAACTGACCATAATAAGGGAAAACGTTATCAAGGAAACTTATAGGTTCTCGTTTCAGATAATAAATGGGCAGAACCACGAACAACAGTTGCACTTAACGTAGGTTTTGAGTAATAGCTTAGTGTCGACTTGCTATCGAAAAGAAGAGTTTTATACTCACAGTGTGCCTACAGCCAGTAGATGCTGTAGGGGATCAAAGGCCAGAATTGATGCAGTAGATGGGATCCCATAATGAACAACAACGCGTGGCTCAAAGTCTTTTAGCAGTGAATCATCCTGCAAATGAAGCATGTATAGCGGAGTATAAGTAAACATTTTAGTACAAGAAGTCAGCCAATTTTTACAACATGTAACAGATTGTAGGCGCAATTTCATATCATTTACAAGCGATAGATCAAATCCACTACGCAAAGGGAGATATCCTCCAAACAATGTACTTGACAGTATTTGTTCCACAAATTTACTACTACTATGATTAAAAACCAAATTTATATATTAGGAACTACACCAAACTATCTAATCACCTTAATCCACTATATGCTTTACAGTTTACACAACAATCCAACTTTTAGCGATTTCTATGAGGTGTGCATTCCTCATTTACACTCATGACTACCTTTCCACCTTTAAACAAGGGATCTACACCTATTTACTGCACGGCAATGCAAAATAATTATCATTCACTTGTGCATATTTCTAGTGATACGATATTGTGGGTCATAATAGCAAGAAGTGAACCATCAGATCATCTAATGACATTGAGGGGGTGTTTGATAGGCTTTTAATGGGCTTATTCCTTATTCGGTCAGTGACATTTGTTGTTGATAAATTTATTTCTACCACCTAGTGATTCCACTAGGTGTCTAATGGCTAAGCATTCAAGATATGCAAATTGATACAGCGTCACTTTTAAAGCCTATCACTCATTTACCATTACTAAATTAACAATTTTATATATAATTATGGTCCCTTTCTACATTCATATTTTATTACGTTTCATTAATTCATTACTTTTTTGATTTCGTCATCTTAAGTTTTGCAACTTTATTTCCTTCACTCGTATGTTATTCTAACAATGTTATGAGTTGCTGTAACATTAAATATAAACATATAAATTAATATGTGCAAAATTATAATGTAATTGAATATATACTAACACAAGAAAATAACAATATATGACGTACAAGAAAAAATGTTTAAATTTTCAACAATTAGTTTTACACAATATATGTATTCAGAACACTTGTCAAACAATAAGTTTTCATTTAGAAACACTTTGGTTCAAAGCCTTTAAATCATTCAGCGCTAAATCATGTAGTTTTTGTCAAACAGCCCCTGAGTTCCTAATTTACCATAACCATCTCACATTCTCACCGCTGCTGCATTCTTTGATTCTGGCTTGGCTATACTACTAAAACCAATATGTTTCTGATAGGAACCTTACAAAGCACGTGTGCTTGGATTAACATAAAAAGGCGGGAATAACGGTTAGATGTCAATGTTTCTGTTAGTGGAGTTAAGAGCGTATAGAAAACATTTTCTTCAAAATCATTTCCTAGTTTTAGAACGTCTCTTTGTAATAATTGTATATAAACATTCAATAGAAATAATATGGAGCTCACTAGTAATCGCTTCTTAAGTAAAGTAATGCCGTCCGTAAACATATGAATCAGCTACTAACCAAATTACTTACGGAGCTAAACGTGTTAGTTTTGTCCGACGCTAATCAATTAAAATTTAAATATCCTACCACTTATCTCAACCATAAACTTGTAACATTTCGTATTGTTACTAGCATAGTTTTATCTAACAATCAAAGCAATATTAAACTCTAAAAAAACACAAAATCATGACCTCAAAATAATTAATCAACAAAACGTATATAAAATTTGAATTACCTGAGGTGGATTATCAGATTGTTGAGGATTTTTGTTAAATAATTTGGCAAACATAATCGCACGACTTTTTTAAAATAAATTTGATCACCTTCTTCTTCTTCTTTGTTGTTAAAATATTTATTTATTGCTTTTTATATTTTTACACTTTAATTTGCGTGTTTGTAATTGTTTGTGTTTGATCAGATTCAAAAGTCGTTGGAAAATGGATCATTTCAAAAAGATGTTATTGGATTTGGGCCTTGGGCTTCTATTTTGTTGGGACATTTTTTTTAATCTTAGTTCTATTTTTACGTATTTTTTACTTTGGTGATGTCAATTATTCGATAGTATGGTAGCAATTTGGTTACGGTATCTGATAATGTTAAAACAAAAGGAATGTAAGATTTCATTGATGATATGATTTGATAATGACTAGATTATATAGGACTAGTCTTCAAGTTTTATGAGAAGAGTGCGAGTCGAGAAAACGCACGCAAGATATCTTTTAAACACCATTTATAAGATAAAATCAATGTTGTCAAGACGGGATCCTACCTGGGATCGTTTCGTTATCATAAGATCGTGATCGTAAGATCGGATCGGGATCTTAAGATCCTACTCTAACGTTATTTCTTAATAGTTTATGTAATTTTATACAAATCTACAAATTCTAATACATTAAAACCATAAAATACTATGAATGTTTCTTATAAATGTTGTCTTAAATTATGATTATAAAATGTTTAAAAAGATTAACATGTTGTTTTTTGAATTATACAAACAAACAACCTATAAATTTGTAGTTTTTAGTTTGTAATCCGAAAAGTAAGATCGGATCGGATTAGATCGTGAAGATCGTATGGTCAAGATCGGGATCCTATAAGATCTTAAGCTTGCAAAGATCCCATGTAGGATCCGGATCGCTTTTTCTTCGCAGATCGTAAAATCGTGAATCACAAGATCGTGATCGGGATCCTGACAACTATGATAAAAATAAATCTTTTAGAACATTTTGTAAAGTTTAACAGTAAGTGAGTAACTTTTTTCGTTTCAAAAATAAAGTAGACACCCTATAACGGATTTGGCTCCGCCGTTTATGATACATATGTTAATCGTATCTTACGTGCATATAGGATAAGAGTAATGTTATATCCTCCTAAATATATTTTGAAAAATCTTCCTAATGTCACGTGTGAGAATCTCACAGGCTGAAAAAAGTGGCCCACTTTATCACATTTCAATTAATTTATGCCATACTAATAGGATAAATATAAATAAAGATAATATATACTCCGTGGTATATTGTGTAACTTTAGGCCAATGCTAATGTAAGTTTGGTTGTTTGGTTGGTTGTCTCCAACCGAATATGTGATGAGTTATGCCCATTACCAACCGAACGCAACCGATCAAACACTCAACTTTTCATATGTTATAGTTGGATACCCAACCGAATAAATATGATGATTTTTGAACATTGGATACCACTCTTGCAAAAATAAATATAGTCACCACTAGCAAGTTATAGTTGGGTATAGTCTTTGAGAGAAAAGGACGTGACAATCGATGTGGTGGTGACTACAATATTTGTGGTTACACAAGCGTCGGCTTTATAACACTAATGTTGGTATAGTGGTCCTTCTCACTTTGTGATTGACAAAAATGGATGACTTTGACTCAGGAGAGTGAGTCTCTTATTGAGCCGAAAATTTTCAGGCCTTCAAGTTGTTTAACGTTCCATTTTAGAGTTTACTTTGGAAGAAATGAAAGGAAAAAAAGTAGTAACATGAAAAATTTGTGTTTTTCAGTTTTCTAAATGAGGAAAAGAAAAAAAAAATAAACGAAATTTGAGGAGAAACCCAGTCTAAAACTTTTGTTAAAAAAATGAACGAAAATGAAAATAAACTAAAGTCTAACATGTCAAATGAGAAAACTATTATTACCTTTTAAATGTTACAACTTTTAAATATAGGTATAATTGTAAATAAACTTTATATTTCTATTTCTCTCTTTATTTTTAAGCTCAAGAACACAAAACATTACTAGTATTAATTTTTTCTTTCTTTTGAAATGTGTCAAGTTAAGAGTTGAATAATTGAGGCGCTGTCTAATACATTATTAGATTCTTTTACGGTATATTTTTTCATGTTTTAATGTCAGTGGATGTATTGTTAAGTTCTAGTGAAAACATTTATCGTGACTTTGAGCTTCTCGCTAAATTTTAATATGAGGAAAATGTTACACACAGCTCTAATGGTTATGTATAAGACGTTAGAACATATATTTGTACATCGATAATAAACTACAAATACTCTCGACCAACATAATGTACAAATTTTTTTTACATATTTTCATACTTTGATAGACGTAAGAGGTATGTTTAGCAAATCCTTTAATGTAATTGTCATTTCTTTTAAAAAAAACTATGTTAACAAGCCTTTCAGCAAAACAAATGTCATTTATAACTTTCCAGAACCTACGCCTTCAAAAACTATGTAGTAGATAGAAAACAATGAATTGAAAAACAAGTTCGATTGCACGCAAATTATGCATTAAGAATATACGTATATGTTGGTACTAAACAGCATATCATAAATTTGAGAGAACTTTTCATTAGTCTGTCGAGCTATTATGTATATTATTATGCCTATGATCCAACATTAAAACGAAGCACCCGCACGGGTGTGTTATAAAACATACCGCAACCTTATGGCGTGAGCCATTGTACTGAGCTTGCGTTATAGGGTCACGCATCATAGACACCATTCTTAGAGTTGTGCATATTTGAGTCGAGGAGGACATGCTCTTCAAGTTTTATGATCAAAGTTGTGCATATTTGAGTCGTAGGACACGACGCATGCGATACCTTTTAAACACCATTCTTAGTATATAAATAAATCTTGTACAACATTTTGTAAAGTTTAACGCTAAATGTATAACCTTTTTCGTTTAAAAATAAATAGGGCACTCTAACCTGCTTAAGATACATATATCAATCGTATCTTATGTGCATATAGGATAAGAGTAATGTTATATCCTCCTAAATATATTTCAACAAATCTTCTAATGTCACGTGTTGAAACTCGCGAAAAAAAATAAACCACTTTATCGATTTCAATTAATTTATGCCACATACTAGTGTTGGTTCGTGGTACATTGATACCTCTCACTTTGTGAGACAAATCAATTGAAGACTTTGACTCCAAGGAGAGTGAGTCTCTTATTGAGCCGAAACCTTCAAGTTGTTTAATGTTGCGTTTTAGAGTTTACTTTTGGAGAGAAATGAAAGAAAAGAAAAAGAAATTGTGAAAAGGAAGGAAATGGGAGAAATTTGAGGGGAAACTCAATCTAAATCTTTTCTCATGAAAATGAAAGTAAACTAAAGTCTAATATGTCAAATGACAAAACTATTATTACTTTCTAAACTTTAAAATTTGTAAATATAGGTATAATTGTAAATAAACTTTATATTTTTATTTCTTTTTTTTTTATTTTTTTTTTTATTTTTTATTTTTAATTTAAGAATACAAAACATTATTAATCTTTTCTTTCTTTTTGAAATGTGTCAAGTTAATCGAGGAGCTGCCTATGCCTAATACACTATGTTCTTTTAGGTTATGGTTTTTCAAGTTTTGACGTCATTGGATGTATTGTTAGTAACATTTATTGTAAGTTTTAGAGCAAGGGGTACGCTTGCGTTGTAAGTTAGCACCAAACCATCACCACGCCTTTCAACTACTCACGGTATCGTGGTTGGTGTCAAGGATCTACGGTAAATACCACCATCGAGGTTGAAATTTTTATTTATTTTTTTATTGTTGTTTTTTATTTTTGTGTTGTATTTGTGTATTTAGTGGGGTATGTGTAGACCCAACGATACCACTTTTGCTTATGTCACCACATTTGTATGAGGGGGGAGTTTTTTGGTGCCGTATGAAGATCTTGTGCCGTTGAAATTTTCGGTAATGTGGCAGGCATGATCAAGCATCACGCCTTTGCGGCTAAGGCGAAGCTTTTGCGTTTATAAGACGTGACATAAGGCGGCACAACATATGAAAATATTTATATATATTTATATCATTTTTCAAATATATCGAGTTTACAAAAAGACATGGCATAAGGCGGCGTGGCGGCATGACGTGACGGCATGACCAAGCTTCACTCCTTTACAAGCCTTTTTGAACAATGGCTCTTAGTAACATTTATTGTAAGTTTGAGAAGGAAAATGTTACACCACAACTCTAATGGTTATGTATGAGACATTAGGATATGGATCGAATGTTTGTACTTTGTACATCCTCACCAATATAATGTACAACTTAATTTACATCTTTTCATTCTTTAAACAATAAACATAGTCGTAACTAAGAGGTAAGAGCTATGTTTAGCAAATATGTGGAAAACTAGAGGCGGGTTGAATAGTTTTACCGATTAAAATTTTGTTTTAAAATATTTAGATCAACTTATGTCAATCTATTTAGATGTGTATGTTGGATATTGATATATATATATATGGGAATATATTAGTTACATTAATTGTAGCCAATTGGCTACAATTTTGTACTAAAATGTGGGTCCCTGATTATTTTTGTGGGTCCCGATTCTTTTCTCGTAAGTCCTCGAATCATTCTTAGTGTATTTTTATAGATTGTAGCCAAGTTATCCCTATATATATATATATATATATATATATATATATATATATATATATATATATATATATATATATATATATATATATATATATATATATATGTGTGTGTGTGTGTGTGTGTGTGTAAAGATATAATGTAAAGATAAAGAGTAAGAACATGAGTGTTTATAGTGGTTCGGCTACAAGGACACCTTCCTTGCTTCTACTCCACTCCCCGAGTCACCTACTCGATAGTTCATTAGCACCACACGACACAACTCCTTATGGCGGAGAAGCCTTCACAACGTCGCCTACTATTTTTCCCAGACAAGGCTAGACACCGGGTTCTTCCACGAGGTAGAACCACACCTATCACAACGCCGCCTACACTTTATCCCAGACAAGGCTAGATATCGAGTTCCATTATAAAGGAGGAACTACTACCCAACACTACACAACACCTATCCCAAAGGAAACCCACTCCTTATTACAACATCATCAAGGATGTCAATATCTTTGACACAACCTATCTCTATTTGTACATCGATGCACCATATCGATTGTACACCCTTGGCATCTTTCACTAACGCCTTTGACATGATCTTTTGGCACCTTTCACTAATGCCTTCGACTTGACCCTTTGGCATCCTTCACTCACTGTCTTTGACACGGACGCTCAACACCTTTCACTAATGCCTTCGCTCGACCCTTTGGCATCCTTCACTAATGCCTTAGACACAACACTTCTGAGAGGAAGAAAGAACTATCAACAAGAGAACTTCAATAGTCTTGATGATGACGAAGCATGTCAACTCATGGACTTGAGCTTGCTCGACTTCAAGAGGTGGTGATCTCGCCTTTAAGAGGAACCTAGAGAATCACACAAAAACAAACACAAACTACATAGAAAGATCCTTTTGATCTGAGGTTAGAGAGTTTACAATACTAGGAGAAAGTATGTGTAAGAGTGGCAACCAACAATGAAGAAATTGCTCACTATTTATAGACAAAAACATGCTACTGTTCCACAGATCCCACGAATCCCTTGTTGGAGGGATTCGTCTAGTGTATTTTGAGGGATTCGTGAGACGCTCCTCATTACCCAAGGTTATGGGTCATGGGTCCTAGACTTTGAACTATGGGTATCCAAGTAGATATAATGTATCTACAAGATGCAATGCATCTACTCAATGGGTTACGGGTTAGCTCCATGGGTCATGAATAATCCCATTATGACTTATGCATGATGTCATGCAATGGGTCATGGGTTATGGATTATGCTCAATGAGTATGGGTCATGGACTTTGGGTTCTACCCAACTACTTTCAATGTATTAAGTCAATGGGTTAAATACTTAAACTTCTACCCATTCTATTACCATTATAATACATACTAAGTATGCATATATCTACCCAATATATAAACACTAGTTGTTGTACATATGCATTTACTAAATTATGAAAGCACTATTACTTGTTAGTGTTTTGTAAGTGTGCTAGTAAACTATTGGCTCAAACCATTTACGTATTTTATTTGTTTCGTTAAAATGATTTTACGTTTGTTATCGACAAAATATTAAAAGATCGTAAAATATAAATAAACGTTTTTACCGCTTATTGGTATTAACAAAACACTTTAATGTAATTGTCATTTCTTTTAAATAAATTAATGTTAACAAGCCTTTCACCAAAACAAATGTCGGGTTGGCTAAATTCATAAGAGCACTCCCATCGTTGAAGGCTTTAACGCCTGCAGGAGGCATTAACGCCGTTGTAGCGTTATCCGATGGAAGGCAGCTCAATAACGGCGTTAGAGGGGAGCGTTGCCTCCTTAACGCCTGCTAAAGGATAGGAAAAAATTGAAAATGTTACAAAAGTAGTCCCCGTAACGTTAAGTTTTTAAAAATTTACATAAAACCCCTAACGGCTAGTTTTTTTTTTTTTTTTTTTAAATCAAAACATTATTTTACCACTATAAACACCCAACTAAAACTCTATTTTTTCACACTTCCTCTCACACTTTATATACTTCCTCTCACACTTTCATAATTCAAAAATCAAATTGCTCACAATGGATCCAAATCAAGTGGTGATATTCCTCCGTCTTGGTCGGACACGAAGACCCAGCGACTTCCAATTTATGGCGTCCGCGACGAGTATCACCTTCGGTTGGAACAAGAAGAAAGTATTGAATCTCAAAATCCTACCGTCCTCGCACCCATATATATCGTGAGCGTGAGCTTGCGAGGAACGTCTCGCTCAACGATTATTTCGTACAAGGTTGTAAGTATTCAAACCGAATTTTCGTAGAAGATTTCGATGAGCCGAAACTATTCACGCAAATAGTTGAAGGTATTGAATCTTATACTTAGATAATATTCCGATCATTTTAATTACTTTAAGCAAACACCGATGCTTGTGGTCGAATGAGTATAAGTGCTCGATGAAGTGTCGTCGCCATACGCCAATTGGTGTACGGCACCTCACCGATGCATTTGATGAATACTTGCAAATGGGTGAGTACTTCACAATTATGTCTTGATAATTTTAACAAATGTATTATTGATTTGTTTATGCCGAGTATTTAAGAAAACCAACATGGGCCGACATCCAAAAATTTATCAACAACATGAAGAAAAACATGGTTTTCCCGAATGCTTGGTAGCATTGACCGCATGCACCGGAATGGAAAAATTGTCCAAAGGCTTGGCAAGGGCATTTTGCTAGGGGTGATAAAAATACCCAACAATTATGCTTGAAGTCGCTTGCTTCTCAAGATTTATGGATCCGCATGCATTTTTGGGATGACGGGCAAATAACGATATTAATGTTTTAGATAACTCTCCGTTATTCGACACCTTCTTGCCGATAATGCCCCAAGAGCACCTTATATGGTCAACGGAACTAGGTATGAACAGGGGGTATTACTTGGTTGATGGAATTTATCCACAGTGGGCAACTTTCAAATCCTTCACAAACAACTCGATGAAAACATACGTGCTTTAAAAGGAGACAAGAAAGTGCCCGAAAGGATATTGAACGTGCTTTTGGTGTTCTTCAAGGTCGTTGGGGTATACTACAACAACCGGCACGTCAATATGAAATTGCCATGATACGTAGAATCATGTATTGTTGCATTATTATGCATAACATGATTGTAAAAGTGTTAGCCTTGATTATTTTTATTAGAAGTGATGGTCATTCACATTTAGGAACTTTGTAACGCGTGTTAGATATCGTGATAGAATAGTCAACGGGCTCGTGGATTGGGCTAAGTTAATTGGTTATTAGTTTAGTTAAGCTAGCATTGTATAAGTTCATGTAACCCAATCCATGTCCAAGTCCATCTCAAGGCCCATGGCCAAGCCTTGGGGCATCATTCTCTCTTGTACTATAAATACCCTCAAGTATGTCATTTGAGGGTGTGCTTGAAAGTGTGTGTGTGTGTGTTTTCATTGAAGCAATATACAACTTATTGTTTTCATCTTTCTTCTCTCTACCTCTCTAAACATATACACAAATTCATATTCAAGTCACCATCTAATCTCTATCTTTTCTTCCTCTATTCTACGCATACTGTTTGTGTTAACGTGGGTATACACGTTTGGTTTGATAAGGTATATGTGATATAAGGGGCTTTACAATTGGTATCAATCGCCTAACAATGGTTTAGGAGTGTTTGTGTTTGTTTTGAAGTTTTGGTAAGATACGCGTTAAGCTCACGTTTTACATCTTTGATACGCATAAAGCTTTAATTTTTGCACTTAAAAATTCAAGATTCTTGTGGTTTAAGGTATATTTGGTGCTAAAGTTTCAGTTTTTTGCAAAAAGTTTGAAGCTTTACGTGTTTTTCTTCATTTTTGAACAAGTTTTGGTTCGTTGGTCATTTCTACTCGTAACTTTTCTAAGCACTTTGGGTGAAAAATTATTCGAGTGTTTTTAAGGATATCTGTGCAAGAGAAATTGGTTGAATCGCTGAAATTTTTTTACGAGTAGGTCAAAACCCTAGTTCTACTCGTAAGAAAGTCAACTACTCATAAGCTTCTACTCGTAACTTTTTGGTGAAGAATCTTCGAGCTATAACGGTTACTCGGTGCTTCCTCACTGGATAAGTGTGTGGAACACTTCGACTTTGGATATCCCTTACCGTGATGTGGTAAAGGATTTTGGTTCTTAACCATAGTTTACGCATAAGCTAAAAGCGTCGAGTAACTCTCGCGATAACTTCACAATTACGCGTAAGGTTTACGAGTAACTTTTGTCACGCATAAGCTTAAGGTTACGCGTGAAGATACTTTCTACGCGATAAGATCCCACGCCTAAGGAATCCTACGCCTAAGATCCCACGCCTAAGCCATCCTACTCAGAACCACATCCTACTCAGTAACTACATCCTACTCGTAACCATATCCTACTCAGAACCATATCCTACTCGTAACTTCTTTGTCTACGCCAAGCTCTTCATTTTCAAAAATAAAAATAAAAAAAAAATAAAATAAATTTTGAGGAGTAAAATTTAAATTTTGAGGAGACTAAACGCTCAATTTTACGCGAAATTCAAATTTTGGTTTAACTGTGAAAATTTTGGTCAAAATTCAAATTTTAGGCCTAAATTCAAATTTTTCGGTCAAATTTGACGTCAAAATTGTCATAACTCAAATATTTCATACGACCTTAGAATTGATTTTTATAGTGAATTTCAAATTTTGGGCGAAATTTTTTTAAGAACCAAGGTTACGAGTACGACTTTCAGAAACACCTCAACCAAGCTTAATCTTCATCAACCACAACTCCTTTATCGTTGAATCGATCCTACATCAACTTTATCAAAACATACCTTCATCAATGGCAACCATGCAAGATCGTTATACAACTGCTGTCATAAATGTTATTGCTGCATTCGCCAATAATGCATTAAACATCAGTGGTTACTCTACACCGAATAACAACAACCCATGGATTTCATCATACAATACGCAGCTTTCTCCACCAAGTATTCATATGAGTCAAGAAGGACACATGGGAGATGTTATCGAATCGCAAGGATTTGCTATGGGTATCTGATGGGGAATCGATGCAATATGCGAGGCGTTATGTTGGACATCAAGGGGTCGATTGTGAATCGAATATGAGATATCAAAATGGAATAATCATTTTATGACTTGTTCGTAATGCTACCTCCGAACCTCAAAGCCAAGATTCGTGGTATCGCTTGTTCAAAGATGCTACCTCCGAACCTCAAGTACGTGGTGTTGTTAGCAAAGAAAGAAAATTGGGAATAGAGTTGATCTTGAGGAATACGAATTTACAGTATCCGTGACGGGCGGAGAAAGCATATGATAATGCAAGCTATCGTCTTACAATCAATCGCCAGGACTCAACATCAAGGGTACTTTTGATACACCTCCAGGTCTATGACATGATTCACTCAATGAGGTACCAAATTATAGTAATGTTGCTAATCGGTTTACTCATGATGAACAAGATTATGTGACATCGCACCTACTTATGATACATACCGGACAATCCGAGTTGTAGCAATACGAACTCAAACTCGTATGTGAATCCTAATGGAGGTCGTGGCACAAAATATCGCGACTAATGAGGAAACCCGTGCTTATTTTGAATCATTACTTAATACTTGTGGTATTGAAATTGAGAAAGTCGAAGGTCAATCGCGGGTTAAGGCCGCGAATGTGAAATTGACCGCCGAGCTTGAGAGTTACAAGGAGCACGCCAAAGCCTATGAATTTCATACAAACAAAATGTCCGAATTAGAAATTGGTTATCGAGATTCTGCTTTAAGAGAACAACAATTGCAACTCAAGTATGACACACTTGATGTGAATCGAACTTGAAAATCAAATCTTTAAACAAGGAAATTTCTCGAACTAAACAACCAACTTTCTAAATAAAAAGCAATCGTGTTCGATCTTGAAAAGAGAAGAAACAGTTGATTGTCGATTTTTCAAAACGAGAAGATTCTCTTCTTGATGAAATTCGATAAAATGAAACTATAAAGAAATTGGATAATTTGCTTTTACAACGGGTCATTCCGCTAAAACAAACAAGATGCTTTCTAATCAAGCAAATCCGATTTTCACATCGCACATAAATGGCTCTTGGTAACAACCCTTCTTCGCTCCTCAAGAAAGCTCGAAATCTCGTAATGTGTTGAACAATGGACAACCTTTGCATGAACCCATAATTGTTCGTGATTCTCTTGAAACGTTGGAACTATCTCGAGGAGAGTAGATCAAAATGAAACAAAAGAATCCAAATCTTAAACCGATTGATTATAACAAATGGAATAAAATTAATGGAATTACTTTTGTTAATCAAAAAGAAAAGTCAAAGTTTTCCATCACACCAAGTGTTTCAAACAAAGTGTCAACACCGGTTTCAAAATCGGCTTCAAAGCCGGTTGTAGTTTCCAAATCTCTTTCAAAATCGAACAAATGTCTTCAAACAATCCTTTTAACACAAGTGATACTAGAAGCATTTTAGATGACGTTAAAACTAGAATTGGGTATCTTCAAGAGATCGTTAAACTAAAACCAATATTACAACAAACATCCGGTTTAATAGTTTTGATAATGAACATAAAAGTTTTTGAAACTCTAATTGCCCTCACCAATGCCATCGATTGCAAGGGTAATTCATGTTGAACAAGCATTTTGAAAGAAACAACGACTTTGTCAAGGACCATAAATCCGGTAAAGCAAGCTAATGAAAGTTTTGAACACATCAAAGTTTTGGAAAATCTAAATGATTCTCTTTCAAGATGTTATGACTACCGATATCATGTCCATTATTCTCCAAACATATTCGTTGAAGATCATGAAAGACTCCACCGAGACCTCCGCAATTGTTTCAAAATATGAAAATGCTCTTGCAAAACTTGAAAAGAAAATGTGTCCTATTTTAAACAAATTCGATCGAAAACCGAGGAATGCAAGTATGACAAACCGTCAGATGAGCGCGCCTACAAGGACATGAAAGAGCAAAATGATCTTTTGAGAGCTCACCGGAAAGTCTAAAAGGAAGGTTGTGGATACTAAGTTTGCAAAACCATTGACCGAGGAGAAACAAATGTTCCCAAACCGGTTTTCAAACAAAATGTCTATTTCTCGCCTCCAAAAGGCAATGAGAAAATGATTTGTCAAAACATACCCACGACTTTGCCTATTAAAAAGAGAATTATCAAAGCGTTTGAAAACCTGTTTTGAGAAAGAAAAAGTGTTTACACTGCAACTCTAGGAATAGTACACGGAATGTGACCAAAATCCAGTTAAAGAATCATGGTTCTAACAACATGGTCAACAATCACTATCTAGAAGAAGCTAGGAAAAGGCATGACTGAAAAGACGGAATTCTAGGTGCAACATCTAGGGTGATGAATTCTACAAGACTTCAAGGCACCGCTAGTAGTAGTAAACCATTACCTAGGAACACTCTTCAAAAGACTAGGATTGGCTTGCATCTAAGAGTAGTTACAAACGAAAATGCTATGCCCTTAGAAAACAACACTAGGAATTCTAATTCTTTTCGAACAAGAATCAATTTCCAAAAGATTGTAGTGACAAAGTTAAAGTCATTGCTTTTAAACAAGAATATTGAATTTGTCCATACTACATGTAAAAATGTATCTTTTCACTAATCATGATGCATGTGCCTTACAATATCTCAAGAAAGATAATTCTCGTGCCAAGGCACAATCCACTAAGACACCAAATAGAAACAAACCCGTTGACAAGATGAACAGAAACCTAATAGGTGGATCTCTTCAGACGTAGTTTTTCCAAAATGAGTCTTCCATCAGATCCGATAAGAAAACAACTCCTAGATCTTACCTTAGGTGGATACCCACGGCAAAGTTTTCAACAAAATAGGTCTTAGATGGATTCCCACCGAAAGATTTTTGATACTTGCACCAACACGTATAATAGTGAAAATCATCGGGATAAGGAAGTCAAAACCACTACAACCGTTGATAGTGATCACCCTCACCGTGAGGAATCTTGTACTTCTAACATCGTTATTTGTGAAAACTCTTCTTCTTTGGTGCAGGGTAAATCAAATATCTCCGAACCCACTCATCGTAGGTTCCAATTCAGAAAATCTTCTTCTTCATTTTCTCTATCTTCTATTTTTGATTTTCCATTTCTTTTATAAAATCAAAAACAAAATACAAAATTTGAAAAACCAACAAAAACAAAATATAAAAATATAAAACTTTCAAAAATTCAAAACAATATAAAATCAAAATCCAAAATATTCTTCTACGACATGTCTCTCAGATAATCGATATTCAGACGTTTCTAGAAATGTCATTCAACAATGATACGGGCATGTACAGATGCTTGAGCGAGAGTTCTTTAAATGTTTTCCAAAACATGTCGTTTCTCAAAATTTCTTCAAATAATGGCTTTCAGATACTTCAAGACGAAACCCGGACTTCAAATTAATGGCTTACGAACACATCGATTCAGGACCCGCACTTTAAAGAAAGGAAGGGCTACACAAAATCGATTTTCATAAATATCGAGCACTTATCCTAAAACAAATGAAGATGTTTATTCTCTCTAATATCTTCAAAAGATTTTCAAAATCTTCATCATCTTGCGTACCATTGATTCGAAATTTTTCAAAAAGATTTTTCAAAATCTCTCACATTTGGTACCAAGATAACTCCCTCTAAACCCTTAATTGATTCTAAATTTTCTGCTTGAAAAATATGCTTTCGTTAAGGGGAGTATAAACCAAAACTGCTCCAAAATTCATGCTAAATCGGTTTCTCTCAAATGCTTTTCAAAAACATATCTTTTAATCATTTTGTTTCAAAACATCATAGATATGCTATTTTTGAGGGGAGAAACGTGATTAAAATGTGATCAAAAGTTTAATGATTGTTGCTTGAATCTCAAAAGAGCTCGACTCGACCGTAACCAATGAATTGACGAGAAATTAAAGTCGAAATGTACCATTTCGAGAAACTTTCTATGGACTTGACCAGACGGGTAATAATTTCAAGCTAGTTCTCTAGTGATGTAAACGTGTCTCGAATCGGTCGTGTTCATTTAAAGTCGATCAATTCAAAGTGCGATCTCTACCCTCACCGTGAAGATTTAAGTTAAAACAAGATAAGCACATGTGAAGGGGTGTTTCGAAAACAAAACTCTCAAGGTGTTAACAAAATGTTTTGATAATCATAAACACTTTGAGAGATTTTCAAGAAAATGGTTTTATGGCAACAATAGGACACTCATGGAGTTATAAGGTGACTAAGGATAGGCAATCTGTCCTATGATCCGCCAGAGTCGAGGGATCTACCCAAAGACATCACAAATAGTTTGTATTAGAAGTCCTTAGGAATGATTGAAAAAAGAGGAGTAATGTGAGAAAGGAGAAAGAAGTGGTTGAAGAATTAAAAGAAAAGCAAAAGAAATGGTGAAAAGAAATAGCCTCCATATTCAACCTTAGGGCGTAAACCGGGTTCAATTCATCTCCATCGGTTGTCACTAAGATGACATCGGTATTGAAGACAAAGATGTCATGGACCCAGCGACGACCGCACTAAACCTTCTAGCCACTCAATTCCTCTTAATAGGATTTGTTTCATTCTCACCGGGAACCCTACATAATCTATTGACCTTCTCTTAGAGTTGGTTGGTATTGAGAAGGAGACCTCTCCTAGTCTCCGCTCAGAAAACCAAAATGCACTAATTGAGTCTAGAGCCACGAGGTTCATCAAAAGATCTCATAGGAACACTTGACATGACATCGCTTGTTGTTCATCAATAAGGCACAAGTGATATATTATAGAGTCCTACGCAGATCTTAGCAATCGCCGAACATTTATGAAGTTTTACAACCGTAATCTTCAATGATTGAATGGAAATTCTGCCGGGTCAACATCAAACGACGACGACAGGTCACTTCGGTAATTTCGTGGATTACGCTTAGTGTGTCTCAAACGGTCTGATCGTGGGTGATGCTTGTGTACCTCGACTCTCATCCGAATCAGAGGTGTATTTCGGTACATCGCGTTATCTCACTTGTGGGACTCCGGTTCGAGAACGGCCTCGTGAGAATTAGAGACGTGTTTTCACACTATGTCGTAACACCCTCGAAATTCAAACTTGTAAGTGCGGAATCCGCTTATTACTAACCTGTTTTATGTTTTCTTCTTATGGAAGCTCCGGAGCGGATGGATCGTGCAGACTCGCCACATGCTCATACCAACAACACATGAAAGTTCTCATCATTATCAAAGGAGATGATTCTTCGTCAATGTCAAAGAATCTACAAAGTTTAAAGACTCGAGAACTACATCATTGGTAACCAAAAGTCAAATAGAAGTGTGAGCATGGTGGAGAAAGACGTGGAGATACCTAACCAACGAAGTTGACAACGGCAGACAACCACATTATCTGATCACAAAGCATGAAGGAACAAAGAATCAAGACTATTCTATATCTACTCACAAAGTTCAAGCTCAAAAGATTAAAGACCTATTCAAGTGGAGCATCTTTTGAATGACCACCCCTGTGGGAGATTGTTAGCCTTGATTATTTTTATTAGAAGTGATGGTCATTCACATTTAGGAACTTTGTAACGTGTTAGATATCGTGATAGAATAGTCAACGGGCTCGTGGATTGGGCTAAGCTAATTGGTTATTAGTTTAGTTAAGCTAGCATTGTATAAGTTCATGTAACCCAATCCATGTCCAAGTCCATCTCAAGGCCCATGGCCAAGCCTTGGGGCATCATCCTCTCTTACTATAAATACCCCTCAAGTATGTCATTTGAGGGGTGTGCTTGAAAGTGTGTGTGTGTGTGTTTTCATTGAAGCAATATACAACTTATTGTTTTCATCTTTCATCTCTCTACCTCTCTGAACATATACACGAATTCATATTCAAGTCACCATCTAATCTCTATCTTTTCTTCCTCTATTCTACGCATACTGTTTGTGTTAATGTGGGTATACACGTTTGGTTTGATAAGGTATATGTGATATAAGGGGCTTTACAAAAAGATCAAAAATTTGAATTACGTGACTATAACGAACTGTGGGTGGATCCGTCAAGAAATTTGAGGCAACGAAGATGGGTCGAAGATGTGATAGTCACGATCGTAAGGCAAAAGAAATACACGACCGACAACGCATACCCAACTCCAACAGACCTTATGGAGCATGTTTGGCGAAGAATCTTGAGCGACATGGACAACAACAAGAGAGCGGCAACGATGAATAAGTATTTACTATGTTTTTTAATTGCGGTTTTTTTTTTTTTTTTTTTTTTTTTAATCTCGTATTGTAATATGTTTTAGTTTTAAGGCTGAACGCAACAATGACGAATCGAGCATCGATCGAGCCTTATGGCGATCGATGTCTTATCGATCGTCTTGCTGTAGCAGGAGTCGATCGCCTCAAAAACTTCCCCTCTCGTTCGTCCACTCGATCGATAATAACAAAGCAATATTAGTCCCTTTTCTTGCTAGCTAGCCGTTGAATCCAAAATAAAATAAAATAATAACCGTTGCAAAATTAAATTTTGTACCGTTTGGTTTAAAAAAAAAACACACTACTAAAACTATCCTATAAATACACAACTTATTTACATACTAAACTCACAAATCTTACAATCCTCTCTATCAAAAATCTCACAATCCTCTCAAGCAAAATGTCTAAGAAAACACCACCAACCAAAGGCCGAAAATCCTGTTTGGCACAAACGCGTCCGATATTTTATCACCGGATCCGAATTTTCGGTTAACCGGTGTCTCACCAATAATCAATTTCCAACCCCCTGCTTTCGAATATCAATCCCAACAAGCTCCACAACAACAACCTAACAATCCATTTAGTATGAATCGTCCATTTGTTCCACCGCAACAAAACATCCACTACCAACAACAACAAAGCTACTCCCGTCGAAGCAACCAATCTATGTACGGGTCACACGAATATGTGTACCGTCCAACAATGGATTCATCGACGTCTTCATATTCAAATTATCAAACATATTCTCTGGTTAACCGTATCAATCTTGAGGGTTTTGATTTGACGACCAACTATACAACAATCCTAATTTTATCTTTGAACCGGATCGGGTTATCCGGCTCAAGAGTATCACGGTTCGGTGCCGGTTCGGCTCATGGATCGTATCACGATTCGGTCAACCTTGATGACGTAGAAGAAGAAGAATGTCGAGAAGAGACGTCACCGGTCAAACCAAAGAAACGAGCTACAAAGGCAAAGAAGAAGGCTGTCGAGAAAGAAGCCAAGAATGATTCGTCGCTTTGGTCCAAAGAAGAAGAGATCGCCTTGTGCAACGCTTGGTGTGATGTATCCGAGAATAGTGTGACCGGAAACAACCAAACTGCTAGAGGATTTTGGCAGAAAGTTATTGATTACTTTCATAAGGAGGTTGGTGCAGAAAGAACCTACAACTCTATCATTACAAAGTGGAAAAATAGGATTCGTCCTAGAGTTGGTCAATTTTGTGCCATTTACAACAATGCTCTCAGGAATTATGGAAGTGGTGAGAATGACCTCACTGTTTATACACGAGCGTGTGATGAATACCAACTAGTGTGTGGTCATCCGTTTGTTTTGGAGCATTGTTGGCAGATTTTGAGGGACCATTCTGCTTGGAAGGATAATGAGATGCCGGTTTTTTTAACCCAAGATGATAGTCACAAGAAAGCAAGGACTTCAACTGACTCGGATGTGCACTCGGATGTGCCTTCGTCTGTGCCTAATAGACCAATTGGTCGTGATACCGCAAAGAAGAATAAAAAGAAATCTTCGGAGTTTTCTATGGAAGGTGTTGCCGAGACATGGGGCAAGATCAAGTCCAAGGCATTCGGGCGGAAGAAGGAGTCAGACTGCACTATGGTTTGAAGAAGAAAGAGCTAGAACAACGGCAAATCGAGTTGGAGATTGAGCAAAAGAGAGAAGCAAGAGAAGACAAAAATTGGCACTAGAAGAACGAAAACTTGAATTAGAGGCTCAAAAGAAATATGATCGCAGATCTCATGTTCTATTGCACGCATAATCGACGAATCTTTGCCCGCATACAACAACAAATCTGCGAGAAACTCAAAGAGGCGATCAAGGCACGCCACAACCTAAATTTTTAAAAAGTGTTGTAATGTTTTAATAAGTTTCAGTAATGTTTTAATTTTATTTGAATTATTATGTAACGTTTTAATTATTAATGAAATTTTATTTTGTGTTAAAATGGTTTTTTTTTTTTTTTTTTGAACCAATCGCCTTCTTGGGGCACCTAATCGCCTCAAGGTCATTGGAGAGAGAAAGGCGTGGCGGGGAAAATGAGGATTGAATCCCTCTTGGGAAGCGACCTAATGAAATGTTTGTTTTAGTTTAATAAATGAAGTGTTTGTTTTAGTTTAGGGTTGAAATTGAAAATATGAAATATTATTGGTGTTGTGGTGTTATTGGGATGTTATGGTTGTGAGTGTTTTGGGGATGTTAATGTTAAATGTTAAAAGGCGATGTGGCGGCGTGGACGGTGTTATTGGTGTTATGGTGTTATAGATGGGAGTGCTCTAAGGATACGAAAAAGATTGTTTAGTATAAAAACATGAGTGATAAAGGATAAGAAAAAGATTGATACTAAACAGTTGGCTAAACAGTATATCCAATTGTTTAGTTTACTTTGTGTTATTGTTTGGATAAATGTAAAAAAATAAAAATAAATAAATAATAACAATACGAAGGATTCTATATAGGGACGGACTTACATTAATGTTGGGTGTGGTCGGGCTACACTTGATTTTAGGTCACGAAGTATAAAATTTTTTAAAAACTATCGATTTTTGTTATGGGCAACCCTCCTTAAAATTTTTACTACTTTCGTTTTTTTATGCTACAACTTTAGTTTACCCAAATAACAATTGTGCAACACTTTCTTAAAAATCATGAGTCCGTCCCTGATTTTATAAATTGAGTGATAAATGAAACTGCTTTGCTCCATAGGCACCTTGTATCATCTTTTGCAAACTCAACACGAGAAGAACTATTGACTTCCATAGGCACCATGTATCATTTTTTGCAAACTCAACACGAGAAAAACTATCAGACTGACTAAATACTAATTAAGCCTATGGACGATTCACCCATCTGCCCTAGTACACTTGAACCAATAAGTTTGTCGTTTTCATAATAACTAATTATCTATCGCATCGTAAGATTGTAATTTATCAAGTACTTGTCTTTGAAAAAACTTTTTTTTTTTGGTAATTAACCGAGATTTGAATATTAAATAACCGAAAGTGGGGAGCCAAAAACACAATACCACATGGTCGGAAAAAGGGGGCTTTTGGAGAAACAAGTAATTGATTTAATCCCAATTCCCTTCAGTTTGTAGGAAACACTGAACCTTGCTTAAGGTTGGTCTTTTAGGAAGGGTCAGTCGACGCCTATAGATGTATGAAACTGAGGTTTGTCCGTCGATTTAAAACTTTTGAAGAAAATTCCCACATGACCTTTTTAAGTGTACTTGTGTTCAAGTTATGGTATAATATAAGTATGCATGTTGGTGTTTCATTGAAACCAGGAAAAGAGCAAAGGTATGTCATACATACACCATTGAAGTTTGTAAACACACCCACTCCACCATGGGCACAAGATTCCTCACAACACGTTGCTACCCAACGTGCTATGCTTCTGCATAAAGTTGTACTTGAACTATTTTTCAATGTTTTCATAATTTAAGGGTCCCCAATTCAGACACTATCGAGCCTTTCTAGTTGTACAATAACATCCCCAACGTGTATAACATTTCAAAGATAGAAATCATAGTCATCAACGATTTTCGCAAGAAATCAAAGACATTTCTACACCGACAATTGATTCGAAATGTAATTATGTTCTATGAGACATATTGCTTACTAACTCATGTCCAAAACTTTAATGTCATTTATAAAGTTTAGCGCAGAGAACGTGTATTTCGACGTTCCAAAAAACCAAAACAATGTGTCGTGCATCGATTAATCTATATTGTTTTATGACTATGAGAAACAACAAACTGGAAGCTAGAGTGGAACACCAAAGATCCCTAAGCAAGCATCCTAGGAGGGGATGTTCGGCCGAACCTTGCCTTGCAAGGCGAGCAAACCACTTCTATTCCTATTTTGACTAAAGTTTAAGCTAAGTTACATTTAAGTTCCTATACTAGATACAACGACTATTATCTAAACCTTCTTACTATGTGTCTAATCTCTAACATATATATGGTCTCGTCATCAACTCTTATTCACATGTTGCTCATTAGAATTGTTCAAAAAGTCATCAGTATAGTCGATTATTCAAAGAGTTTAAAATAAGACACGCATTGTGCGCCATTGCAATATTTTAGTATGTGCCACTATGACTTTATGACAATTTCTTCTTCGTTATTTAGATGCTCTGAAAAGCTTACAAGATGCTATTTCAAAAAAAGAAAAAAAGCTTACACGATTTCTACGTATACGCATAACCAAAAATCTCAAACATATACACAATCTGACCACAAATAAGCAATGTAAGTCTTGATAAATATCCACAACACCATAAGTCCATAATAGGTAGATCCAGAGGCTACACGAAATACATTAATCTCAACAGTCAACACTATGCAATCTAGCATCGAAATATTTATTTTATCAAGTCGTAATCGATAGTCCATTGATTTAATTTGTAGATGATTCAGCACCAAAAGTAACACTTATCCACCGTTCAAAACAGAAAAGTAACACTTATCTGTGATCCCATGATAATAAAAGACCAGGGCCTCAGGAGCCAACATCTGTAGATAAACTTCTTACCCGTAATTCAGTGTGTTGGAAAAGTAAGAGAACACTTGTGGATTTTTTAGTTTAATTAAGTGGCCAAATTAAAGTAAGTGCTTTCGAAACTAGTTTTTAACTTACAAAACTTGTAGACACATACATCGTGATTAAATAATAAAGCTGATTGAATGATCTGTAACTCATTTTCTAAATGTTAGTTGCCCCTAATCAGCGGATGTTCGATAAAACTATTTTTTATAAGTCAACTAACAATCTTATATCTTTACTACATATAAAGGGTGCATATCTTTTCTTAAATCTTGAATTCTTGAAATTATTGAAAACTTAAAATTAAATGTCTATGTAAAAGTATTATGGGTTTTTCTAACTTTTGTCATGGTACTATAAGCTTAGAATTGTTTAATGAACACAAATATTTCTTTAAATAACTTAATTCTATATAAAACATATATAATTTTAATAGACATCATAAATTTAGAAAATTATTAATATCAACGAACATGAGAATATGATAATTTAAGTTCATTTAATGACTCTTAACTTCTACCATCCTGGCACAAGTTAAAAATTCTCAAGTACTATTATATATCTTTACTACATAACAAATAACGAATTATCTTTACTACATAACAAACACTAGACGAAATTATGGCAACTGATAAACAATATTAATAATTTAATACAACTTGATCTACTATCTATAATATACTATTTAATTATAATGCATGCATAAATTTTTCTTAAACTTAAAGTTCTTAAATTTGAATAATGTGTAAACTTTATAATACCCTTAATTAAAGAAGGTAATAGTATACACCACTAAATTAATATTCTAAATATTGTTTCATCCTCAAACTTGTATCATTTTAAGTTTATAACTCATAAACTATTTTTTCGCAATGACCATAAATTGAACTCATAAATGTTACATCAAAAGTCATACCAGAAACACAAGTTCACAAGTATAATTGTTTGCCGTTATAGATCATCGCTTTGCACGGATATTCGTATAGTTATATAGAATAAAAACATATACGGGATTTGACAGCCATATGATATTTGTAGGAACTTCTTTTGCTTCGAGTATTTACAGTTTCAAATCTTTAACCGATTAAGCACGAGTTTCAAGTTTTACTGATCACCGTCACATAGTCTTAAACCAGTAAGTATATATGGGATTCTTGAGTAAGCACTTTAACTCACCGTCACCAGGGCCGTTTCACGAATTTATGAAAATTTTTAGGGCCCTGGACGAAATCACATAATGAGGCATTTCGAGAATGAATGTTGTATATAAAGTGTCACTGTTTTTAATATATAATGCAATTAGTTATCTAAACGTTCTCACATATTACCCATTTAAGATATTTTCTCATTTAAATATTTTTTTTCTTCGTGAAAAATATACGTACACATGCATATAATTATTAACGAGATAAATTTTGAGGCCCTGAACAATCGCTCACCTTGCACACCCTCAAAGATGACCCTAACCGCCACCCAATCTTAAACCAATTAGGTTTGCTCCTCCATTCCATAATGCAGAAGTAGCTTCACTGTCCAAATACACTCTGTAGAATCGCTCTTTCCTTAACCATTCCAGAATGCGGTCTCTCATAAACGGATCTATGTTCTTATAAGAACCATATTCATCATAAATTTCGACCCATACGTATCAAGAACTCGACTAAAGAGATATATGGACGATAAAACCGGTGACCACTCTTTTTCCGTGTGAATCGCCCATTTTATCGTTACGTGTGTTTTGTGGTTATTTATGTTTTGACGGGATATATAAGGAAAACTTTCTGGGAAAAATAATGGCGGGAAACTATTGGCGGTAAAAATAAGGGCGGAAACAATTGGCGGTAAATATTTTTTAATTCTATAAATGTATTTAATTTTAGATTAAAGTATTTAATCATGAATATAAACTATTTAATTTTAATTTATATTAAATAAAATTATTTAAAATAAATAATTTAACTAAAACTTGTGTTAAAAATATATTTACGTTTTGGATCTGACAATGTCGTCCCAAAGTTTTGATGTATTTAATTTCGTGAAAAGTTATTTAAATACAAAAATTAAATAATTCTGAAAACGACGACGTTGTCGTCCTAAATCGCACGGTCAAAGTTATCATCCGACCTTTGTATTTGTTGAAAACCGTGTGGGTCTATTGCGATTTGGGACGACAAAGTCGACCCAAAAATATCCCCGTCCCCAAACCGTGATTTTGGTGTAGTGGGGTTTTAACTCACCGTCACACAATATATTTGGGATTCTTGAAAGGTGAAAAGTTTAATGCTTTCTCTTAGCTCATTCATTTCAACATGAAAAGGTTCGAATTTATTATTCATAACGTCACACTCGACTTTTGATCAACTCGAAAACTTTAGTCTTCTACTATATATATAACCAAAACACAAACAACATCATTAAAAAACATATCATGGCCTCATCAACTCAAAACCACCACCAACAACACTTTCCAAACACCACCACATCAGCTCCACCACCAACACCTTCCACCACCCACCCGAACCCCTCCACCTCCTCGGCCGCAGCCGACCTCCTCTCCCGCCTCCTCCACCGCCTCCCACCAACTCTTTCCACTACCCCTTTACGCCGCAGACCCTCCCTCACTCCCACCACCATATCTCCCCCTATAATCCCATATACTGACCTTAACTCCACTATATCCACCACACTCCATTCAGTCTCAGAACTAGGCTATTTCCAACTCACAGACCACCCCATACCACCCCACCTCGCTCAGACAGCCCAGACAGACTCACTTTCCATATTTAAACTCTCCCGCCAAGAAAAAAAACACCACTTCAGTAAAAACTGGCCTATTGGGTTCAACAACAACAATGAAGACGAGGATCATGATGACGAGGATGATGATAGCATAGAGTCTTTGTTTCTTGACTCAGACAGTTTATCTGACTCAAGTGATGAATTCTCTTTGAGTTCTTTGCATGGGTTCATGCATGCAATGGAAAAAGTTGGCTTAAGCGTTGTAGAGGGGCTGACATGTGCTATGGGCCTGGTTAAGGATGATACTGATGGTGTTTGTTCGTTGTTGTGGGTAGGTGATAAGGAAGGTGGTGATCAAGTGTTAGGGTCGGGTTCGGGTATGTTTTATCCGTATGTGGTCGGGTTGCATTATATGTTTTCGAGTGGGAGGTGTGGGTTGATAACGGATTCGGGTTTGGTTTCGGTGAAGACAGAAGTGGACTCGATCTTGGTCACGATTGGAGACATTGCTCAGGTGCATATTTTCTATATAAACTGCCTAAGATAAATTGCAAGTTTATAAAAAGTTTATGCATGTTTGAAAAAAATGTTAGGGGGTGTTTGTTTCGGCTTATATAGCCGGCTTTTGACTTATTTGATTTTGGGCTTATGTTTCATACTTAGCTCACTTTATATGGCTTAATTTGAATCTTTTCGTCTTATTTAAGTTTCTTAGTTTATACGTAGTAATAAGCTTATATAAGCCGAAAAGATTCAAATTTTCAGCCACAAAAAGTGAGCTTACGAAACATAAGCACAAAACTAAATAAGTCATAAGCTTACTAAATAAGCCGAAACAAACACTCACTTAAAAGAAGCTAATAGACTTTTAGCTATATTAACTTTTTTATAGACATTTATATAATGTGTGCTGTTTAAAAAATTTAACATATGGACAAACATGGTTTGCATTGGTATTATATTATTTGTGATAAAAATCGACTACATGTTAAGATATGGTATAAACTAGCAGAAAAACCAGAGTGATTTTCGGGTCTGGCAACTCAAATGGCTGCCAAATGGACCCAAATACCCAATTAAGCAGCCTAATGCAAATTGAATAAATAAACTTGGTTTACTTTTAATTAAGAAGTTCAAAATCAATTAATATACTATAGATTGTGTGTGGATACAAAATACTTAAGGCGGCTCTAAAGTCTAATTATTGTTTGACACGATACGTAATACTTAAGTATGTGATTATTTCTAGTTAGGTGTGCCATCAATACGATTGAGACTCTATGTTCTGTCATTTTATGTACACTATTTTTGGCTTGTAGGGGCAAGATCAATATTCTCATATAAGTGTCTTATTTTGTAGGCTTTTTTCGATTACAAATATGCCATTTTTTGTTTGTAACGCAAACTAGTACAATAATAGAATGCTTTGTTAGAGCATCTTCAATTGTAGTGGTTATAACTAAGTTGAAAAGCAGTATCTTGTCGAAAATGGGTGGATTAAGATTAAAGCTTTAATTTGTTTATGTGCAATGACGGATAGGTATCAAGTGCATTTCATTAAAACTAAACACACAAAATTTCAAAAGTCGATAAATTCTATATATATACTAAAAGGCAGGACAAAAGTTTTGCACAACATAGCATTAAATTTCTATATATATCTTTAAAAGGCAGTGACAAAGTTTTGTGAACATAGCGATTAAATGCTATCTAAACAGGTTGTCTACGAGGCCGCTCACTCTGCTCACCACCCCTGAGGTAAGGAAGTCCCGTCACTGGACAGATGGGAGGGAGCTTGCTTATAGAAAGAAGATAGGCCGATCATGCTATCTATTTTTAAATGGCAAGAATAGTCCCTGAGATTTAGTTATCGTTGCAAATTAAGTCCTTTGTAACTTTCTAGCATTAATTACTATCTATAGCAATTTGACAAAAATAGCCCTTAAGGTTTAAGTGTCCCTTGCAAACTAAGTCCTTGGTAGCATTAATTAGTATGTATAGCCATTTAACGAAAATAGTCCCTAAGGTTTAATCGTCTTTGCAAACTAGGTCCTTTGAGGACTAACAATGTAACATAATTAAACTTTAAAGGACCGCTACGTAAAAATATAACGACCATAACATCATGAAGAATCATGGGATCACCCGCTCGTTTTTTCTATATTTTACTCTACGCATAATAAATTTTTGTGGAACCATCGTGAACCACCTAGGCCCGCCCTTGTTTGTTTGGGTGATAATTAAAAATAATGGGTTGAAACTTCAAAGAATTAGCGTGTATGTGTTGAGAAACGGTTGTTGAAGATACTATTATATTTAGATCAAGCTTTCTAGAAGTTGAAAACAGATTAGAAGATGCTCTTTAACTAAAAAAACATTGCTTATGGCATACTTGCAATATATCTTTTAATTTTCTTCTGTTAAAGCTTTGCTAAGTTAGTATTAATCATTTGATAGGTATGGAGCAACGGGAAACTGAAGAAAGTGAGAGGAAAACCGACGATTAGCATGGAAGAAGGAAACAATTCGTCGTCCTTGTCAATGTCTCTCTTGGTCACATTGCCACTAGAGAGCACTGTCTCTCCTCTCCTTCCGAGGGCAGTCGTTGACGACACCGACCACAATGACAAACAAAATCAAGATGATCAAAATGAGTCGATAGAAGAAAGTGTGTTTAGCTCATTTTCGTTTGAAGATTATGCGTGGAGAGTGTACCATGAAAGGGTACATCTGAAAGACCCATTAGATAGATATCGTATCCAAGCTTAATATTGAGGATCTGTGTGCATCATGATTCATGAAGCAAGAACTTTGCATTTGATTTTTTTTTTTTTTTTTTTTGGGTTTTATGAAGCAATATATATTAATCGGGATTTGTTTGTTTTTTATGGTTCGATTGTGGCTCAATATCTCAATGACATACATGTCACATAAAATTAATGGTGTATGAATATAAGAACATCACGAATTTAAGTACCATTATCTTTTTTTTTATAAGTTTTTGTTTTAACATTAATCTAATGAACGATTCGTCCCCTCCAATATAACAATTAGAAAAATCCTTTTATTTTTCAAAAAAATAAACCTCAAGAATTACATGGCATTGCGTTGTAAGTGAATATCTAAACAAAATATTCTATAAAATCTTCTAAAGATTTTCAATGTGATGCAAGACATGATGTAATATATAGTTTTTCATTTTTATAATTAATATGTTATATAAGTAAATACTTATGTAATGTTGAAACTAAACATAATTAATCTAAAAATGTTGATGCACATTATAGTTTAGAAGGTTATCAATGTTAATTGATATGTAACTAATCAAAATGTGATAAGATGTAAATGCTTAAGTGATGAGACTTTATTTAAGAAAAGCTTGTATTAATGTCTAATAATCTTGGCAAGCTTTATACTTTGCAAAAATGAAATTTACTTTTGTCGTTAACAAAACAAGGTAAAGATCATAAAATATAAATAACGTTTTTGGATGATATTTGTATTAACATGTCCTACAAATGTTTTTTAAGGCAATTCCATGAAGCCTTCGAATCTGAAGGAAGTTTATTGAACCACCTCCTTGCCGTTCCAGTTAGGGATATTGGAAATACCTTGAGCATAAGTGAATATTTTGAGATGTTGGGGATATTATAAAGGCAACATAAATATAGAATTTCTTCCACATGTTCATGAACATCTTCCTCCTTATCCTCAGAGAATTGTTTAGGTGTTGTATCAAAATTTCTTTTACAACTGACGTTTGTCCTCCCCAAATATTGCTCCATGGTAAGTCCGTCGATGTGAAGTTCTTCATTAGATTCTGGTTCAGAATCTGAGTGCTCAGATTCGCAAAATGAGAAGATATTATGAACGGAGATCGGGGTATTGTTCATTTTAACCAGAAATTACCTTTCTGGGTTGTCAAATGGTGAAGCAAGGAACGGTCTAGTACTTCGAGTCTTGTATCCTGACATTTTAAAAAAACAAAAATATTAAAATTAAATCTTAAACAAAAATCCAAATATAGCTCCCCGGCAGCGGCGCCAAAAACTTGATGCAAGATTTCTGACCATGTTTTAATATTTATAATGGTCTCGTCTACCTATGGTCTACCTTATGCACTAACGGGCAGTGTACCCGGTCGTGTGTAGTGTAGTATTCGGTAAAGCTGAGGTCGTCTAAAGAGCTATGTGCTAGGATCCTAATTTAAGTATAATGTCACGTTTTAAAAGGGGGTTTTGATTGATTGATTAATTAAACTAATAAACATAAATGAAAACCGAAAATTAAATTGGTTTGAACGCAGTAAAGAGAAAGTGTGCTAGCATAATTATTCATCTTATCAAGCTATTACTATGTTTTCTAATAAACCTTTTATCGCTTCAAGTGGGGCATAAGTATCACTAGACTCCTATGGTCATTTCGCTTAGCCTATCTCCCTAAAATCTTTCGGAACCAAAGGCACTCTCCTCTGTAGTAAGCGGAAGTACGGTAGACTAGTCTGAGTCATTAAGTGCCGCTACATGCTATATTATTTCTTTGTGTGGCCCGACCAGTTGGAACTTAGGCCACTCATCTAACTTCTTAAGTTCATCCAACCCGGAGGGTGATCCTATGGTCAGTTCGCACACAAGGGTTGTCAATCCTCGCAACCAATCACACTAAGGTCCTATGGTCAATTATCCTAGTATAAGAGATATAACCGGTCTTCAGAACTACTGAAACTAGAGGATCTATAAAAAAACTATGTATGTATACACTAGAATCAATAATAAAAGCATGAAAACATAATCAATACATGGAAGGAATCATAACTAGGCTAGCACCAGAGGTGCTTAGCCGATCATATTAATAAGAACATAAGATTCAATGTTTTGCATGAAAGTGAAAGACATGGAATCATAATTGTAATTAAAACAAGAATTGCTAAAACTTATTGATGTTATCGCGTGATTTCTCTCTTGGAAATGGCTCCGTATGATGTTGTAGATCTCCCTTGTGGAACCCTACTTCATTCTCTCGGTGTTTTATGGTGAAAAGGATATGTAAAATGCTGGAAATAGGGTTGGTATTTATAGGCCCGACATAGCTACGGCGTAACCTTGGGTTGTGGTTACGTCGCAACTAGTGTAATCATCCACGATCGTATCCAAAAAAATATATTTACAGCGTAACTAAGATGGGTAGTTACGCCGTAACCGCCTAGGTTTTCATATACATCGTAGTCTTCATTATTGATTACGCCGTGATCTCGTCGATATCATAAGTCACATTATGTTCCCTTTTTACGCCATAACTTCATACATTGGTTACAGCGTAACCTTCATAGGCATAAAATTCTCTAAGTCATCAGAATATTACGGCGTAACCTTATGTGATAGTTACGTTGTAATCCATGGTTAACGTTGACTTAGTTGTTATGTTTGAATTCATAGTTACGACGTAAGTGGAGAGTGGAACTACGTCGTAAATTCATCTCAGTCAGCATACTAAAATGTGTATCTTTGTAAGTCTTTTTTCAATTCCACGTCTCTTCAGTTCCTATGCTCATTTATAACCTAGAAACTAAATATAAAGAAATCAAAGCATATATCCATATAAATGATACACATAATGAGCATAATAGGGGAAATTGACACTAAAATATCTGAATTATTTG
This sequence comes from Chrysanthemum lavandulifolium, assembly GCA_022545495.1. Lineage (NCBI taxonomy): Eukaryota > Viridiplantae > Streptophyta > Magnoliopsida > Asterales > Asteraceae > Chrysanthemum > Chrysanthemum lavandulifolium. Next base: position 111,645,087 of record CM040239.1, on the reverse strand, counting down.
ATGTCGTCATTAATGTTGTAGACAAGTCTTGTACTTGCAGAAGATGGGAGATAACAGGTTTACCAGGTAAACAGGTTGTTGCTACCAATTGGAATATGGCTTTAAATGGACAAAAGTAGGAGCTGTGGAAACATGGGCTCATCCTTGTTACTATCTTAGCACTTGGGAAGCAACCTATAAACACCTTGTCCAGCCCATAACTAGCAATGAGCATTGGGAAAGATTATTTGTGCCCACAACAATTGTTCCACCAAAAGCTCAAACAAGTGTAGCTAGCTCTGGTACTAGAAAAGAATAAGGATAGCTCCTAAAACTGAAGAGATTGTGAAGAATGGTAAGTTGTCTAAGGCTTGGAAAAGTGTAAAGTGTAGTATTTGTGGCATTGTTGGACACAACCGAAAAAACATGTCAAGGCAGGGTGGAACTCAAAGTAGGCAAACTGGCCATAAAAAAAATTCAAGTGCTAAGGAAAAAGGTAAACAAGTGCCTCAAAAGGTTGCAGCAAATAAGACACATCCAAAAGGTAACAAAGTTGCAACAGATAAACAAGCTGATGCTACAAGTGATGTTGAAAGTCAAGATGTTGCAGTTGAAGGAAGTTGTGTTCAATCTGAAATTAAAGATCAAGCTACTGAAGATCCCAGCATACATGATCAATCCCAACAACCTGATGAATCACAGTCTCAACCACAGGTCCATTCAAGTGGTGTGCAAGAAGTTTCTGGTTCATCCTAGCCAACTACATGAAGAATGACTAAGCACCAGGTTGAACTTGAAAGAAGCATGGCCTCAACATAGGTCAATTCTATTATTGTTGGAATCACTCCAAACTTGTATTTCAAGTGTTAGTAATTAATATGTAATAGGTTGCTTAAACTAGGCTTTTAAGTTAGTTATTAATGGAAGACTTATGTAGAAAGCCCATAAGCCTTGGCCCAAGCCCAATAAGGAAGGAAGGGACTAGACATGTTGCCCTAGCTCTCTTCCCTATATAAAGACATGTAAACCTTCCTTAGAAGGTTGGTTGTTCACTTTCACATAATACCTACGCCTATCTTTCATTATTCCATACGTGTGTTTGTGTGTGTTTGTTCAACCGATCTTTCTTCATTTTATTTCTTACATATTGATGCTTGTGTTAACTTATGGTGACCTAACAGTGGTATCAGAGCCATCTAGTTGGGTGAAACACTTTTGTTTTTGAAGTTTTACTCTATACGCGTGGGTTTTGCGTGTTACTCTTTTGATACGCATAAAGCTTTGATTTTTACACTTAAAAATTCAAGATTCTTGTGGTTTAAGGTTTATTTAGTGTTAAAGTTTCAGTTTTTTTGCATCAAGTTTCAAACTTTACATGTGTAGATTAGTTTTAGCTTGGTTTTTTATTCGTGTGTACTATTCTACGCGTAAGGGTGAAAATAGTTTTGGATCATCAAGTTTCAAACTTTCTTGTTATTTTGGTGATATTGAAGTTATTTCATCCTAAAAATCAGGTTACAAAACACTTTTGGGCATAAAAATCAGTTTTGGCTAATTTTGGTACTTTCTACTCGTAGTAAAACCCTAGTTCTACTCGTATACTCCTAAGTCTACGCCTAAGCCTTAGTTTCTACGCCTAAGGAACTTCTTCATTTGATCTTCGAAGGTATTGGTTTACTCAGTGTTTTCTTGCTTGGTTAAGTCTGAAAACACTTTGACTTTGGATATCTTTTTCACTTGGATAAGTGTAAAGGATTTTTGGGTAAAACCCTAGTTTTACGCCTAAGCTTAAAAGCTTACGAGTAGAAACTTCTTTGCCTAAGAATTTCCTACGCTTAAGCTTGTCTTACGCCTAAGGAAATATTATGCATAAGGTTTTCTACTATTAAGCCTTTGATTTACGCCTAAGCTAAGCTTTTAACTCAAGTCTACGCGTAAGCTATCACTACGCGTAAGCTTTGTCTACGTGTAAGTTGGGTACTACGCGTAAGGAACATTCTACGCCTAAGCTGGCTTCTACGCTTAAGAACACTTCATCAACAAACTCAAGTTTCATTCGACTACAAAGATCCATCAACACAAGTAGAATTAAAAAAAATGGCGGGAAAATTTGAGTAAAATTTAATTTTTAGGGGAGACTAATCGTTCAATTTTTACGCGAAATTCAAATTTTGGTTTAACTGTGAAAATTTTGGAAAAAAATTCAAATTTTTGGGCCCAAATTCGAATTTTTTCAGTCAAAATTGTCAAAACTCAAATTTTTCTTACAACCTTAGAATTGAATTTTATAGTGAATTTCATTGTTTTGGGAAAGAAAAGTTTTCAAAATTATTTTTGGAGGGAAATTAAAATTCACTATATCGGCCTTTTGTGTGCTATATCGACTTCACACCTTTCTTTTTATTTGATTCTTCCGATTTCATCACAACAATCAAAGGGGAAAATGTATCAATCAAGGTCGCAGATGATTGAGATAGAGACACATTTGATGAATCGATACTTGGAACAGTTTAGATCACTTAATTCACACTTTAAAGTCCTCTCAAACAAAGAATTAGCAGGAACTCGTTCAGAGTATGGATTCAAACATGCCTTTCCATCACTCTTTGGAGTATACTTTGATATCTTCACTGATAAAATGTATCACAACGTAAATCAACTTGATTTCCAACTCAACAAAGAAGAAATTAACGAGAATGAATCCACAACCGCTTTTAGAGTCCTCAAGGAACAGTTTCAGCAGTACATCGATTCGTGATTCTATGACACTGAAAAGACAAATAAGTATTTCTTAGCGTTCACTCAAATGCAGACTCAAAATTTCAAAGATATATTGCTTCAATACATGGAAGCTATTGAGAAAACAATCGCTGAAAGAGTACTTCACATAAAAGTGCATGTCAATAGAGTAAATGAACATAAGTTGCAGATTCAAGAAGAGGAAGTTAATATGGCTAAAGTATTGGAGGCTAATTTGGTTGTCATGATAAACAGTGGGACAAAATCAGAAAAGCAGGATGACAACAGCAGATCAGGGGACAATATTGATGTTAACTGTGCAGACATCATACCCAACTATGACACAGAGCCAAACTTTGACAAAGAACAAATGGTTGAGGAAGATATCGTACCCACCTATGACACAGACACTGAACAAATGGTTGAGGTACAATCTACTGTTGATCATATTATGCCTGCAAATACGATACAACAAACTGAGCAACCTGAATTCAGAAATGAAGGAGAGGTTGACCGGTGTGTTGTAAATTGTCCAAATAAGATCTTTCGCTTAGCCTATCTCCCTAAAATCTTTCGCTTAGCCTATCTCACTAGACTCCTATGGTCATTTCGCTTAGCCTATCTCCCTAAAATCTTTCGGAACCAAAGGCACTCTCCTCTGTAGTAAGCGGAAGTATGGTAGACTAGTTTGAGTCATTAAGTGCCGCTACATGCTATATTATTTCTTTGTGTGGCCCGACCAGTTGGAACTTAGGCCACTCATCTAACTTCTTAAGTTCATCCAACCCGGAGGGTGATCCTATGGTCAGTTCGCACACAAGGGTTGTCAATCCTTGCAACCAATCACACTAAGGTCCTATGGTCAATTATCCTAGTATAAGAGATATAACCGGTCTTGAACTCATCAAACTAGAGGATCTATAAAAACTATGTATGTATACACTAGAATCAATAATAAAAGCATGAAACATAATCAATACATGGAAGGAATCATAACTAGGCTAGCACCAGAGGTGCTTAGCCGATCATATTAATAAGAACATAAGATTCAATGTTTTGCATGAAAGTGAAAGACATGGAATCATAAATGTAATTAAAACAAGAATTGCTAAAACTTATTGATGTTATCGCGTGATTTCTCTCTTGGAAATGGCTCCGTATGATGTTGTAGATCTCCCTTGTGGAACCCTACTTCATTCTCTGGTGTTTTGCGGTGAAAAGGATATGTAAAATGCTGGAAATAGGGTTGGTATTTATAGGCCCGACATAGCTACGGCGTAACCTTGGGTTGTGGTTACGTCGCAACTAGTGTAATCATCCACGATCGTATCCAAAAAAATATATTTACAGCGTAACTAAGATGGGTAGTTACGCCGTAACCGCCTAGGTTTTCATATACATCGTAGTCTTCATTATTGATTACGCCGTGATCTCGTCGATATCATAAGTCACATTATGTTCCCTTTTACGCCATAACTTCATACATTGGTTACAAACAGAACCTTCATAGGCATAAAATTCTCTAAGTCATCAGAATATTACGGCGTAACCTTATGTGATAGTTACGTTGTAATCCATGGTTAACGTTGACTTAGTTGTTATGTTTGAATTCATAGTTACGACGTAAGTGGAGAGTGGAACTACGCCGTGAATTCATAGTTACGACGTAAGTGGAGAGTGAAATTAACGAGAATGAATCCACAACCGCTTTTAGAGTCCTCAAGGAACAGTTTCAGCAGTACATCGATTCGTGATTCTATGACACTGAAAAGACAAATAAGTATTTCTTAGCGTTCACTCAAATGCAGACTCAAAATTTCAAAGATATATTGCTTCAATACATGGAAGCTATTGAGAAAACAATCGCTGAAAGAGTACTTCACAGAAAAGTACATGTCAATAGAGTAAATGAACAGAAGTTGCAGATTCAAGAAGAGGAAGTTAATATGGCTAAAGTATTGGAGGCTAATTTGGTTGTCATGATAAGCAGTGGGACAAAATCAGAAAAGCAGGATGACAACAGCAGATCAGGGGACGATATTGATGTTAACTGTGCAGACATCATACCCAACTATGACACAGAGCCAAACTTTGACAAAGAACAAATGGTTGAGGAAGATATCGTACCCACCTATGACACGTATAATCGAACAAATGGTTGAGGTACAATCTACTGTTGATCATATTATGCCTGCAAATGCGATACAACAAACTGAGCAACCTGAATTCAGAAATGAAGGAGAGGTTGACCGGTGTGTTGTAAATTGTCCAAATAACTGCCTCCTTTCTGAAAATAAAGCAACTGAAACGTCAAACCAAACTCTTGAATCTGAAAATATTTTTCTCAAACAGACCATTGCTCAGTTTCAAAAGATTTTTCAAAACTATAGGCACATTGCACCTCTCTTGAACTTAAAATGCAAAGTAATTGTGTGGATACATTAGAAAAAGAAAATGAGCATTTAAATGCTCAAATTCAAGCAAAGGGGCTTGCATATGCTGCTTTACAAAACAAACTGAGGAGATTAACTGGCAAGAATGTGGATACTAAGTTTGCAAAACCAACAATCTTGGGGAAATCGTCTCTACAAACAATCAGAAACCAATCAGTAGTTAGACAACCAACTGCTTTTAAACCTGAACGATCAAAACCTTCAAAACCACGGTTTGCCTCCCAAGTTGTTGAGAATAGTCATTTGACAAATCCAGTCACTCCACATTCTTGGCCTAAGAAAAATGCTTCCGTATCTGTTAAACCTGTTTCTATTAAACCTGTTTCTGTTAAACCTCAACAAGTTGTTGCACCTAGCCCATCTAGGATTAGTTCGAACACAATGTCTAAACCAAGTATTAAAATTAAAAACTCGTATGATTCAAATGACTTGCACAAGAACTATGATCTAGAAAAGGCTAGGAAAAGGGCACTACTCCAAAAGGACAAAATCTTAGGTTCACGACCTCGTGTGATACCTTCTAGTGTATTACAGAACAATGCTAGTAGTGGCAAACCAAAACCTAAGTGTACTCAACAAACAGTTAGAAATAAATCCGTTGAACTGAAAGACAAATTTCAAAAACCTAATAGGTGGATCAATATAGAACGTAGACTCTTTCCAAAAGAAGTTTCAACATTTCTTAGATCTAACCTTAAATGGATACCCACGGGTAGAGTTTTCAAAACTGTTGGTCTTAGGTGGATTCCTACTGGCAAGATATTAAGTAGTTGCACCAAAACATTTGTGAAGCCCACAACATCTATCCCTGAGGGAGGAAAAGAAATCATCAAAATAGTGTGTTCAGGTGTCAAGAAGATAATTGACACTACAACTTTATGCTTCTAACATCTGGAACCTAACTACACTTGGGGATCCATGTTTTTTCTATCTTGCCCTTTCCTACTTTCTATACAGGTACAACAACAATGGCTTCGAAATAATTTAGTTTCGGACCCATTTATCACCGTCTAAAATGTAATGATCCATCAGCTGCACCACCATTGTACTTAATCGTCAAGAATTTGAAACTTTGTTTGCTCCACTGTTTGAAGATTCGTTCGAAAGTCGTGCTTCAGATGTATCAAATGTTTCCGTTGCACAACCTATCATATTCTAATTCAGATACACCATGAAACTACAACAACAACCGTTTCTGTAGATGCACCTCCAATCGAATCTCCGATAACAGAAGATCAAATTGTTTCCAACAACAATGACACAGCTGATGATCAACATTATGAACGGAGAAGTTTTATTAGCAGTTGATTCTTACGAGATATTTAGGGTACTTCACACTTTTTCGATTAATTGGACATACATGGTTTCGTTGTCTCCTTATACATGGTTTCGTTGTCTCCAATTCATCATCAACATACGTGGTGTATGATTCTGATTCATTGAAAACATCGGGGGGAAGAGAGTATAGGTGGTGTTTGCTTGGTCATTGCTTCTTTGATGTCTTTTGCGAAAACCCTATCCTTTCTTGAATTTCTTCAATTAGGGGGAAGAAATGAGACGATATGTGGTTCAAATTTCTCAACTTGGTGTTATTGTCTCACTTTCACAGAGTTATCGTGTGTGAAGTTACCTAAATATGATGTTATGATGCCTCACACATGGTCATTTTATCGAGTATTTGCATATTCACAGGTGATTATTGTTCGATAGACCTCAACAATCAGGGGGAAGTAGTATTACTTCATCTTTCGTGGTTTTTTTGGTGTGATGCGTCTTCATACGTGAGAAGATTTTGTTGATTTCTTGCATGTTAACCCCCGAACGGATTTTCCGCATTGTGTACAACTGTGATTACGTGACTAGACAGATTCTATTTGTGTGGTTCACTGTTCATCTACAAATTCTGTTGCACACTTAAAACTTCAAAAGTTAGAAGACGTGTCTACTACATCAAAGTTTTGAATCTGCTGAAGACGGTTGTCAGTTTGGGGGGAAGCTGATTTAGAAACTTCACCAAAAAGAAGTGTACGAAAAAGCTTCTAAAGACATGCAACATGAATTGGGGGAAGTTAATCCAATTTATGCATATTACATCATTTATTCATAATGGCTTGTGCACACATAACAGTGTACAACCCGTTCTTGAAATGAAAGGACCCCGTGGTACGCTTCAGTGCCACAATCCTTATAAAAGGAGCGAAAGCTTCTTACTTTTGAGTAAAACTTATCAAAACTTTCATTTTTTAAAGTTTTGCTCAAAAGAACAAGTACTTCCCCTTATGTTTTCAAAACCCCAAAAGTTAATATTACTTGTTGAGGGGGAGTATTTGCTAAAAATCTTTGTTCATAAAACGTTCTTCGTGGAAATCTTCCCACAAAACTCGAAATGGTCATATTGATATCAGAATTTCATCAAAAATAACACTTATATGCCATTTTTTAGGGAGAGAAAATTGTGTGATTCAAATATGTTGTAAATATGATGGAATCTTCGTGTGCTAAGACTTAACCCATGAATTGACGAGATCGAGAATCGCCATACATCGAAAAGATTTGTCTTCCAAGACTTATCCGAGTAGATTGTACCTTTCGAAACTCCCGATAGAGATGAACTTTGATGGGTTTGAAAACCTTTCAAGGTTTTTCCACACCTTAGTTATTTGAGCTAGTTGTCACCTAAAAGCTGACAATGTAACTCTTTAACTATACAACGTAACCGTGTCTCGCGGGGAATTGTCTATCTTGAGTCGATCAATTCAAAAGTGCGAGCTCTACCCTCACTGTGCAGATTTCTGTCAAAACACTTGAGCACATTTGGAGGGGGAGTATTTATGAAAATACAAAAACTCTCGAAGTGTTACAAAATGTTTTCAGTCATAAACACTTTGAGAGATTTTTGAGAGAAATGGTTTTATGGCAACGTAGGATAGTTATGGAGTTATAAGGTGACTAAGGTTAGGAATAACCATCCTATGATCTGCCAGAGCCGGAAGGATCTACCCAAGGACACCACCAATAGTTAGAATTTAGAAGTCCTTTGGTATGATTATAAAAAGGAGAAAATGAGAATCGGAGAAAGAAGGAGTTGAAGAATTAAAAGAAAAGTAAAGAAAATGGTGAAAAGAAATAGCCCTCAAATTATTCAACTTAGAAATGCGGACACGGGTTCATTACATATGCTCTTGATTGTCACTAGATGACATCGGTATTGAAGAATATAATCGTCATGAACCCGGTGGCGCATGCACCAAACCTTCTTAACCACTCAAGTTTCTCTCAACGAGCTTGTTTCATTCTCACAGGGAACCCTACGTAAACTATCGGCATTCTCTTAGAGATTGCCGGTAATGAAGAAGGAGACCTCTCCTTGTCTGCGCTCAGAAAACCAAAGCGCACTATTGAGTCTAGAGCCACGAGATGCATCAAAAGATCTCTTAGGAACACTTGACATTTCATCACTTGTCGTTCAACAATAAGGACGCAAGTGATACATTATCGAGTCCTTCCGGATCTTAGCAATCTGTCGAGAACATTTATGAGGGTTCACATTGTGATCCTCGGTGATTGAATGGAAACTCCGCCGTGGTCAACATCAAACGACCGACAAAGATGTCACTTGGTAACTCCTCGTGAGTTACGCTTAGTGTTGTCTCAAATGGTCTGATCGTGAGGTGATGTTTGGTATACCTCATTGACTCACTGAATCTGTAGGTGTACTTGGTACATCGTGTTATCCTACTTGAGGACTCCGGTTCGAGAACGACCTTTGCGAGAATTAGAGATGTGCTTTCACACTATGATGTTAACACGCTCGAAGTTCAAACTTGTAAGTCTTTGGAAATCCCGCTAAGGAGATTCCTTTCAAGAATCGAGTCCTCGAAGATGTGGGTCATTACTTGAACTTGTTCAATGTAATGCCAACTGTTCCTTTATGGGATTTGGATGGCTGATTCGCCCGACCAAGGTGAATGGAATCAAGACATTCATCAGAAGAACAATCGTAGTGGTCAATTCTCTAAGAAGCGACAACGTTGATCGATTGGTGTTTATCACTAACCCATTCTTATGTTTTCTTCTTATGGATGCTCACGGGAGATGATCGTGTTGATTCTCCACATGCTCATACCAACAACAACACAAATTGAAGTTCTCTCGAAGGCAACACAAAAGTCGAATGATTCTTCTTCTAAGCCAAAAATCTACAAAGTTTAAAGACTAAGAGAACTACATCAATACTAAAATCCAACGTCAAAGAATGTGTGAGCATGTTGTAGAAAGATGTGGAGACACACGAGCAACGAGTGGACTGATGCGATAACTACAACATAACATCACCATATCCACACCGAACTAAGAACAAAGAACAAAGATTACGAAGATGTCAAAGCCGAAAACTTCAAAAGAAACAAGATCCTCACACTGGGAGATTGTTGGAATCAAGGCACTTCTTCTCACAAGAAAGAAGAATGTCGAAGACGCGTCAAAGCAATTGCTATTACATCAACACCAACAACTTATCCAAGATTGCTGGAGTCATCATTTAATTACCAATACTTAGGGGGATTGTTGGAATCACTCCTAACTTGTATTTCAAGTGTTAGTAATTAATATGTAATAGGTTGCTTAAACTAGGCTTTTAAGTTAGTTATTAATGGGAAGGCTTATGTAGAAAGCCCATAAGCCTTGGCCCAAGACCAATAAGGAAGGAAGGGACTAGACATGTTGCCTAGCTCCTTCCCTATATAAAGACATGTAAACCTTCCTTAGAAGGTTGGTTGCTCACTTTCACATAATACCTACGCCTATCTTTCATTATTCCATACGTGTGTTTGTTCAACCGATCTTTCTTCATCTTATTTCTTACATATTGATGCTTGTGTTAACTTATGGTGACCTAACAATTATATTCTTGAAGTAGACAATGTTTCATCTAGTATATTTGCTATGGACAAGTTATGTACTCTAAAACATATGTGTGTGTCTAACTCTAATTATCATGCTTTGAAAAGCATGATATTTTATGCATTGAAATTATATCCATTTGCATTATCTATGAAACCATGTTATGTTTCGTATTTTCATAGATTGACCAAGCTTCTTGTGTGCATAATTTGCATCTTGTGTGGATCGTCTATTATTGCAAAGTCTATGATTGAATCACTTAAAAGCGCAAACTATGTCGAAGTGATGTAGAAGAATTCGTGTCTTCTTTAGTAAGCATGTACATAAAGCCAAAACTAACAAAAGTGAATACTTCATAAGAATGTTGACAATTATAAGTCAAACCTAACCAAATTGATAACCATCTGCATAAACATAAGTCAATAAATCCAAAACTAACCAAAGTCAATACTTCATAACAATTTTGACAATTAAAAATTCAAATCTAACCAAATTTATAACCATCTGTATAAACATAAGGTATACTCAGCAGCAAAACTGATAAGGATTTAAAACGTACACTTTTAAGGGGTCATTTAAGCCCTTAATCGACCACTTTTATATCCGTTCTTTCGCTTAATTTCGTTCCTTTTACTTTTAGTTCTCTTAGAAGCAAAATCTTGGAATGATGCATATTTGGACGAAAATGAGTGAAAACATGAAGAAAATGGCAAAGTTAAGATCGAAGCCACTCAAGTCGCTTAAACCGAACTCGACGGCGTCCCCAAACAAAGGCGGCGCCGTCCTCTATACATATTTGATAAATACATGCACCGACGGCCAGTGGAATTTAAACAAGAAGGCGTCACTCATACTTTTCATCTCGACGGCCTAGATCCGAACCAAGACGACGTCCCATCCGAAGCCCAACGACACAACTCAAGGTGGCGCCGTCCCATCGATAACTTGGATAAGGCGAAAACCCTAATGACGGCGATCGGGCGTCCACCTATAAGGCGACGCCTCGCAAGTGTAAATCTATATATAGAATTCTATTTTTCTGCATTTAAAGAGGTAGACTTTTGGAGTAAAAATCGTAAACATTTGTAGTCCGACTTGGACAGTATCTTAGGGTCCCAAACTCTATTTTACACATCAAGATAAGTGTTTTAATCCAATAGTACCATTATGTCTTCCATTGAATGTGTGTATGCTTGCTTGTTTAACATGTCTAGCTAAATTTCTTGTGTGTTTACTTAGATCTATGAAACCTAGTTATTAATTATTGTTAGGTTGTCTCTTATCTTAATTGTAATTGGCTTAGGAGTGCAACTAGGCTATCGTTGTGTTTAAATGCTTGAGTAATCTTTGTGAAAGTTAGTTTATGAATGACCTAGTGGATTTCGTAGTCTAAAAACCCAAAGATAACCTTAAAGTTAGTTTATGAATGACTTGTGGATTTCGTAAGCAGAGCCAATAGGTAATCTCAAAGAGTTAGGGCATAGGCACACCCTACGACTTTAGAAAACACAACGCGTTAAGAATAAGGATGTGACAATTCAACCAACAATAAAAGATAACTAGGGAGTAATAGTATCTAGGTAAACACATTTTTAATCATCATACGAGCACACATCAAATAGACATAGCTACCCGTAGTAATAGATAATTAGAATAGTAGAAGTGATCGGTGAAGTACCACCCCAAACCAATTGCCCGAGATTTTACCCTTAGCTTTCTAAAAAAAAATAAATAAAAGATAAAAAATACACTTCTTGAATCATCCTCAACCCCACCTTAGCGCAATACACTTCTAGCATTCCTATTCCCTGAGAACGATATCAATACCGAGGCTTACCCAATACTATACTACAACGATTAGGTTCACGCCTAGGGTGTTAAAAACTTTTAGAGTTTACAATTAGAGAGAAAGTTTAAAAGGAAGTTCCTTTGACCCTTTGAACGCGCTCGGTGTTTCTTTGTTAATAACTTAGGATTTATCCGCGCTAGTTAAGCATCAAAACAAAATCCATAACCTTCGGGAGACAAAGTTACTACCATTCAAGAGAATGTAAAGTTAAAACATACTACATAATAGTTTGGTCAAGGTTGTTACACTACCATGATGGCCCAACAAGTAATTACATTTCCACATAACACAAAATACGACCATCATACATTAAAGCTAAAAAGTTAACCAACTGCATAAACAATCAAGAACAATATTCAACTGAGCACCAGGAAAATCTTCCACTTCCACACATCACCTTGAGCAACTTCTAATCTTGCCTCGAGCTCATTTCTCCCCCTAAAAAGGCCTGGTATGATCATTCTTGAACGAGCACACATATCCGGATCATACCATCCTATCCACCGATAAAAAGACCCCAAATCATGAATATGACAAGTCATTAAACAACCACAATTGTTACAATGTAGTTTGCTACTTGCGAAAACAAAATAATACAATAAATCTTAAACCGCGATTACTTGATCAAGACAACCATAGAATCGGCGCCTGAGTTACGAGGTCCACGAAGTGTAAATTATAAATACTACTTCACCAACAACAGTACCATGTTGAAAGGTTTAATATTTTGTAAAAGAAAGGTTTTGTGGGAAAGTTTAGTGATGTTAAGTGACGATACAATTGTACAACGGCTTGAAATATAGGTAACTAGAACTTTGTACAACGGCTTGAAATAGTATGGTACAGTGAAAGAAGATTTTGCCATCGCCAATCGTACATTGACCTGAGCATTACGGGTCAAGGGACCAGTTTGGCCTCAAAATCCTAAGATATGAACTCACAACGACGAAAAACTCAACTTTTAAGCAAAGACGATGATTTTGAACAAGTTTAAAGACCAACGATGTATTTTTGTCATTTTTTTATGACAATTTACATAGAAAATGACCACTTCATCTTTTTCACTCGCATACATTCATCCATTCATACCATGACACCTAAACCCCCAAATTCAACAAACCAAAATCCCTAAAATTTCCATAAAATAAACCCCAGATTTCAAATTCAATCAATTCCCATCCTTTAATTTCTCAAAAAAATGAGAAAAAAACCTCGTATCCAACAAATTCAGGTTAATTTCCATCTTTTTATTTCAATTTCATTACTTGAATCTATGTCCTGTAACTTGTTCATTTCAATGATTGTTTGTTATGTTTTCTGTTTTTATGTTTTTTAAGGAAATTGATTATGGGTATAATTCGAATGATTTCATTAGCCGAATACCAGATGATATTATAGTATCGATACTGTCGAAAATAACGCTTAAAGAAGCTGCAAGTACTAGTAACTTGTCCAAAAGATGGAGATATTTATGGTGTCAAATAGATAGCCTAGACTTTGATGCTAATGAAAAGTTGGATAAAATCGCCTTAGATTATAAGTTGAGAATAGTCGAGAGGCCTAAGTATATTAATTGGGTGAACCGTGTGACGAGACAATATAAGGGACCTAGTGTTAATGAGTTTAGAGTTTGTTTTGACTTTGATAAGACGTCTAAGAGTGCTATTGATAAATGGGTTGAGTTTGCGGTAGGGAAGAGGGTTAAGAAGTTGGAGTTGGATTTGTTGGAGAATGGTGAGATGTTGCGTCAACCTGCCAGAAACTATGCATTCCCGATTAAGATTTTTGATAGGAGTGTGAAACGACAGTGTGAAGGGATGGAAATGAAGTTTCTTAAGTCGTTGTTTTTGAAATGTGTTAATGTGAGTGAGGAAGCGTTGGCGAGAATTTTGGTGAGTTGTTCGGGTCTTGAACAGTTGTCGATTCATGGGTCGGGTGAATTGGTGAATGTTAAGATAAATGGGAAGTCGTTGGTTTTGAAGTACTTTGAGATAGTTTTCTGTTCCGGGGTTAAGTCCATTGAGATAACAGATTCGAATATCGAGTCTTTTAGCTATTTAGGTCCCGGGATTACTATAAAATTTAGTGAGCTTCCACGGCTTAAAGAAATTTCGATTGGTGAAGGGTATTCAGGATTTGAAAATAACGTGTTTGGGCAGATATCGTGTTGTATTTCTCACCTTCAGAGTCTTACTTTGGATATTTACCGTCCGGAGGTTAGTATTGTCGTTTTCAAGGTGGTTTTGTGCTCTCTTTTATTAATATATTTTGAGTTTGCCTTAGAGTTCTCTTGTTCTTTCGTACAGGAAAATCTAAAGTTTCTATCGTTCCTGAACTGCGAAACTCAAGCAATTGATATTGAAAGTTGGCGGCGTGGGAAGATGATAGTCTCCTTGAGTTCACTACATTGGCGAAGGCCTGTCCTAAGTTGCAGAGATTTGTGATACAGGTTATTGCTTTAGTTCCAGTTACGATATAATTATAATTATCAAAGTATAGTATCTAAGGTTAAATCCTACCAAATTGGTTCAAGATACTTGTTACTGCTGCACCAATGTTTATTCTTGAAGTACCCTCAGATTACTGTGTTTATTGAGGTATTTTTAGACATTTAGCTTGGCGAAAATGTTGAAAGATCTTGTCAGCATCCACTGAATTTGCGGATAAGTCCTTGGACTTTATTTTGCATCATTTAATCCTTTAAGTTATTTAAACTTAACGAAAGGTTCCTAGACTTTGTTTTTGACAAATAGGTCCTTATTTGCATGTTCAAAGCTCTACACTTCTAAAAGTCAATGAATTAGATTCTTTTTTGCATGATTAAGTCCCTAAAGTTTTTGAAAAGGACCGCTTTACTAAGTTTGATAAGTTGAAGGATCAAATCATGCAAAAATGAAGTTCATGGACTTATGTGCGAACTCAACGAGTCTATGGGGTTTCTTCTGGCATTTCCGCTTTAAGTTATAGCAAGAACATCTATTTCATGGAGGCAGAGGGCGAGTTAAAGGATTATTACTTGTTCTGGTGTATCAATACCATGGTCTATCAGCTTAGGGTTTCAAATGAAATATTCCTTTGCAAACCAATGTTATGGTTTAATATTTGTCCGCATGGCACGAAGGTTAATATATGTAATGTTCTTGGCAATCCTAGTGGACTGGTCATATGTACATTAAAAAGTGTTTATGAAGGTAAAGCAACCATCGGGATAAAGAGATACTAATGGCTTTTAAAACTACCTTCATTTGGTATTGAATAAGTAGCAGTAGCCAAATACATTTAGTGTAGCCGTCAAAATAAAAGGTAAGAAGGCATATACTGCAAGCAAGCGGGCTCTGGGTCAGCTACACTCGTCTATGAAAATTTCACCCATGATTTGTTACCTTGGTTACTTCCGTGGTATGGCTGATGTTTGACTTCAATAAAGGCCATGACCATGAAGGCATCTTGAAGCATTGAGGGCCTGTTTATCTGGTGTGAGGAGATCTATATATGTGGCGTTCATCTATTGGATGAGTAAATTGATTTGAACTCATGGGACCTTACTTTTTGATGTTTTTAGAAAAGTGCAACTAAAGTGTGGTCAAAGAAACCTTTTTGTTCAACCAACAAGTGTAGATATACCCTTTACACTCTTTAACAGATAAATGGACTCTATAGAGGTTTCAAATGCTATTATAATCGTCTGTCTGTGTTTGTATGCTATATGCTGGTCTCGAGTTTATAAAAATGTTATTTTTATGCGGAACAGAGCTCACTCTCATTTCCTAGTCTTTCTACCATATGGTTCAGTAGGGATGCATATTTTAACCCCCTGGACTTCTCGGAAGTCACAAGTTTTTAAGAAAGTGTTTGGCTATTTGCTAAGGTTGCATGGTGTTTGGAACCGGGTCATTTTAGTACACTGGCTTGACCCAAAAACACATTTTGTCTTTTTAGATGTTTAGGATCACAAGTGATATTATTACAATAATAATTTAATCACTTTCAAATAAAAAATCTAGGAAGTTGTAAGCTTAAAACGTGTACAACTCGTTTTTGGCCATTTGACAAGTTCTTCTTCTTCTAGCTAAAAGAAAATCCTCCAACTCATTTGACACATTTGAGGTAAAACGCCACCCAAATTGATCCATTCACAAGTTAATGGTTGAAATCGCTACCTCTGTTATTTGCCAATGATCTCAAACACCTTTTATACAGACATACTAAAAGAAACTTGTGGAGCATATCAGCACTATCAGATTACTTATGATTTAGTTACGGCACGCAGGGATTGATTATATAGCATCCAATACATGCTTAAGATTATACAGTATCATCTTATTTCTATATAAAAATCCATACTTGATATTCCCAATGACAGAAGGGACCCTGCTATGCGATAATATTCTTTTCAGTTTATTTTGCTGGTCATCCATCTGCTTGTGATCTTTGTTAATTTCTGGTTATGAGTTCACTCATCATATATCCATTTTTGTGTCGTATTTTGCAGCTAATCTGGATGTCACCAGCCAAGAGAAGGAGAAAAATAAAGCATGCAGCAAAATATCCCCATAAACACCTCGAGCTGGTGGAAATAGTGGGCTATTATGGCCGTACTAGCGATGTTGAACTTGCTGTTTACTTCATAGACAACGCGAAGGCACTCCATAAAATCATAATTGATCCTCGTTATCAGGTTTTGGAACGAACCCCAATCGGAAATATTCAGTTGAAGAAGGAGAAGGCTGCTAGAGATTGTGCTAAGAAGCAACTTGAACGAATAACACCAGAAGGTGTTGAACTGGTAATACTCTAGATTACCATTCAAGTAATTAGTATTAATCATATGTTTTTATGTTGAGTTTCTGAGTTATTGAGTTCCAACTCTAGCGTTTGGTTTGTCTTCATATATACTTCTTGATCAAGAAATTATTATGTCATTTATGTATACTTGTGATGAGTCCAGTTACCATTTTCAGAATAACTTTTTGCATTTCTGGGCGAGTTTTTCTCTGTTCAAATGGTCAAATATGATGTGTTGTAAAACTTTTAGTGCATGCCATCATAGAATGATCTCATCGTATTGACGCAATCCTAAATTGCTTGTATCAGTAATTTGTTTTTTCTAGACCTAATTTAGACTAAGATGGGAAAAACGAGAAGCAAGGGAATAAAGGGTTGATGTCCTGCGATTATTGACCTAGATCTGATGGCGTGTTCTTGTTTGATTCGACTTGTTACAAGTTCAAATTTATAACTCCTAGTAATTCTAATATCAAGTTGGTTTTAAAAGTTATGTTTTATAGCTCCAAGCAAATCCGGTTGTGTTTAAGTCGTAACCGTCTCCATCTGATATTCGTTAAAGTTTGATTACGGCTATGGGTCGTGTTAAGTAGTGTAGTCAAGGAGGTTCCAACTCTCTCCACACCTGATTAGTAGTTACCTAATGTCATTTTTGGTAGCGTTTGTTCATGGTCTCTATTAGCAAAATAAATTTTGTGAAAAATTTGAACTCGCAACTCATCGAGGATCGCCTGAAAACACCTATACAGTTACGTAACTTATACTTCCGAACCAGGGCCGTCCCATGAAATTTTAAGGCCCTGTGCAGTAAATATAAAATAGGCGCTTTAACTCATAAATTTAATCACTAAGTATTCGTAAAATGTTCCACAAAACGATCCAAATAGCAACTTATTAATCGTACTTTGACTTGCAACATCTTTTTTTCTTCTATGTATGACGATTGAGTTTTCAAAACATTGTAAGATGCCTAGTATAAGATACATATAAGTTATTTGAAATATATTTTAGGAGTCAAAATGTGATTTTTCTCTAAGACATTCAAGTTGTAGTTTTTTTGGTGAAATAACGGGTATGATTTGGACTTTCTTTGTTCAAAAAAGATTTGGACTTTCTGGATTCTGAACTAGGTACAGTTTTTTAAATTAGAGACATTGATTTAAAGTTTATATGATAAATTACGATAACAATGGTTAAATTGAAACTTAAAAAACATGGTAACATACTCGTAGTACGGCTAAAACACTAATAAAACCTTAGGGGGGGCCACATTTAACATCTCTTCTTGGGGTCATCCTCCCCATCAAAATCAAAGAGAAAATTTCTAAAATATACATATAGGGAACGCTGTTACAACAATGAACCATTGAATTTTGTGTTGCAAAAATGGACCTTACGCGCAAAATATTTGCGCTCCCATTTGTTTTTGCGCTCCGAGTTTTAGATCATTACACGTACACTTTATGCTAGAATCTGAACACGACACGTGGCTTTGGAGCGCAAATTTTTTGCTCTCCTTAGATTTTGCGCTCTCAAAGTTTGGGTTTGTGGGGACGGAGAGCAAAATTTTTGCGCTCCCGACCCTTTTTGCTCTCCCAAATTAGAATATCATGCGGACAATATATGGCCACGTATACGGAGAGCAAATTTTTTGCTCTCCCTAACTACTTTTGCGCTCCACACATTAAATGGCCACTTATCATCCGTTTTTTTTTTCTTTTAATAAAAATATTTTTAATTAAAAGGTAGTTGAAAGGTTGGTAAAAATTAAATTGTATATTTAAGATGAATTCATTATGTGGAGCGCAAATATGGAGGAGAGCAAATGTTTTTGCGCTCTGGCAATTTTTTATCCGAATTCCATTTGCGCTCAAAGTAGAATTTTGTAACTCAAGTTTAAAAAGTAGTTTTTTGTAATGACAAACTTTTAAGTGATGTTTTGGCAATTGTTTTAAAATCAAAACCAACGTTTCATTTTCTTCCACTGAACAGACACAAACTTTTTTTTAATGTTACAAAAACATCATATTCTCCATCTTATACAATTGGTAACATAATAAAATTGTTCAAAACGAGTTCATACTCATACCGAAGTTTTACAGATCGGAGGCCCTTAGAAAATGGAGGCCCTGTGCGGTTGCTCATCTCGCACATGCTCAAATCCAGGCCTGTTCCGAACTAACTTTCCTACCCAATTTTTAGTTGCGAGAAATAGAAAGAAGAGTTAAGAGGTGTCTGTTTAAGTTTTTAGCTTTTTATTTTATTTTATTTATTTATTACTTTTTTTTCTAGCTTATAGGCTTGTATAACTTTTGAAAACGGCTAAATTATCTTATACTAAAAATGGGGTATAAATAGTGCAAAGCACTATACCAACAATGCTTATTAAAAAAAAATAATAAAATAAAATAAAAAATAGTATGCAAAGGCTTAAACTTTAGAGAATAGTTTGAAACTATTCCCTAATGTTTAATTGCCTTTGCAAACTTGGTTCTTCCGGGACTAATGATGTAATAAAATTTAACTTTTAAGGACCTATACATAAATATGTATTTATAAATTTATGAAAAATATAACGGGACCATAGCACTCCCGCAACAACGTGCAGGATCACCCGCTCGTTTTAACTATTCTCTTAACGTTATGAATTGATATTACGCCACAAATGTATTTAGAAATGTGTTACCTGACCTTGACCAACTCATAACATCTAAGACCGGAGGGAGTGAGATGAAAATCACCGTGAGTGACTAAGTCACACCGGTGACTTCCACGCCGAGCATTCCAACTCACGGTCAAACTTTGTTTGCTTAGTGACTTATTCATCGAGCACTGTTCATGATTGGTGGGACCCAAAAAAATGTTAATGTTGGTCCTTTGTAAAAAAAAAAACAAAAAACAAAAAAAAACAATCAAAAACCAAATTTTTACCTATAAATCCTCAATAACTTCACCATTTCATACACATCTTCTATATATTGTTAACCTTTCACAACAAATATATTTCATTCCTATAAAAAATCTGATATGGCTTGTTCGGTTCTACATACCATCGATGAAATCATGGCTTTAGTTGATAAACTAATTGTGGAGGATAGAGCTCGTCAGCAAGCGTTGTGCGAATTAGCCATGCAATTTGAAAAGGCATGTGAGGCTAAAGATAATATGAGACAAGCATACGAGAAATGCAATGACATTCCGCTTGAAAACCGTGCTCAAATAGAGAATTTTTTAAACGAAGAATCTACGAAAGATTGCGAGATGCATAATGCTCTGTTTAGCAAGGCGGGGAAAATAGAAAAACAAATCGAGGGAAAGTTTATTTGGCTACATGAAAAATACACTTAGGACGATTATGTATTGTAACATACGATTTTTTTTTGAGGATATTTATATGAAGCAGAATGAAATGCGGGAGGATATTTATATATCCGTCCTTCATTCATTCTGCTTCATTATAAATATCCTCAAAAAAAACCTTGTATGTGTTTTCGTATTGGTGTTGTAATGTTAAATTTCGCATTGTAACTTTTATCTTAATTTATATCTCCGTCCTGTAATGTTTATTTTTAGAGTAAAGTCCAAAATACATCTATGTGGTTTGTCCCGTGTCTCGCTTTACATCCCTAAACTTTTTTTGGCACAAAACCATCCATCCGTTAGTAAAGTTGGCACAAATACATCCCTCTGTTAGTCAAATCAGTCAATGAGGACTAACGGTGCAAATATTTCTCCGTTATCTCCTAACGAAATAGAGAATATTTGCACCGTCAGTCCTCAGGACTAACTATGCAATTTATTTTCGGAAATAAATTGCATCGTTAGTCCTCCACCACCATCACTGCCACCTCCAACGCCACGCACCACCTCCACCGCCATCTACCACCCAAAGCCACCACCACCACCACCTACCACCCATCACCTCCACACACCACCACCACCCGCCACCGCAACCACCTCCACCCAACACCACCTAATTCAATTTCACATTACTCCATTTAATCATTCGAAACCTACTTACTCACAACATCATAAACTCAAAACAAATTAAACCTAAAACCTCACATTATGCCACTAATCATCCATTACACACAAAACCAAATTCATGTAATCTAATCAAATCAACAAATTAACTAAAATCCAAAAGCCCACTTAAGAAAAAACCTACAGAACTAAATATGCATAACATTTAATGATTATAGCCAGAAATTAAATCTATTGTTATTAACTACAACATCCACAAATAATGTAAACTTAATTTTCTGTAATTTGTCGAACTGCAGATCATATCATCATGAAATCAACCGGCATAATCATTCAGTCTACAAAAGGGTCTATTTCTTCTGACAATGCCATATCCATAAACGGAAAGAAAATCTACCCTAATCAAGCTTCAGGAAATCAATCGGCATAAACATTTAGGCTGCAAAATATGTCTATTTCTTGTTACAGCGCCATATCCATAAATGGAATGAGATACCACTTGATTTTGCAAGTGGGTGTTACTAAAATTCTTCTTTAGGCTACAGAAAAAGGTACAATTCTTCTTTCAACATGAGTTTGCAAGTGGGTGTTACTAAAATTGTAAAAGATTAAAGGGTTTTTGTGGATTTTAAGTTTAATGTTGGGGGATGGTAAAACAATGTTTAGTTTCTTGATGAGAAGAGATGTTAGAAAGATTCTTAAGAGGAAAGATAGTGATGCTGGTGAAAGAGGTATGTTTTTTTGGATACCCTTTTGTTTAAATTTGCTTGCTTTTTCTAATTATGTTATGTTTTACGAGTATCAATTTTTTGTATTTTGGTTAAATTTGTTTGCTTTTTTTCTTTAGTTTTGTAATGTTGGTTGTTCGATTGAATTAAATTAAGTTAATTTAGAAGTTAAATCTATTTCTATTAATCATCTGGTAATGGTCTTATTATATTCGGATAAATATTGTAATCCAAAAGCCAATTCATGTAATCTAAATTGGGTGGTGGTGGTAGATGGCGATGGTGGCGGTGGTGGGTGGTTAGCGGCAGTGGAGATAGGTGGTGGTGGCAGTGGTAGCGGTGGGTGGCGGCGGTGGAGGTGGTAGGTGGCGGTGATGGTGGTGGAGGACTAACGATGCAATTTATTTTCGAAAATAAATTGCATAATTAGTCCTAAGGACAAACGGTGCAAATATTCTCTCTTCCATTAGGGGATAACGGAGAAATATTTGCGCCGTTAGTCTTCATTGACTGATTTTACTAATAAAGGGATGTATTTGTGCCAACTTTACTAACGGAGGGATGGTTTTGTGCCAAAAAAAAAGTTTAGGGATGTAAAGCGAGACACGAGACAAACCACATGGATGTATTTTGGACTTTACTCTTATTTTTATTTAAATGAATGAAAATTTATTTTCGAATACGAAGAACTGATAACGCCTAAAATGAACATGTTTTTAGTAGCGTTATTGTTGGTTTTGTGCATGATAATCGGCATAACTGTTGCAAAAGTTCAAAAGATGCGTATTGTGTATGTATATGTAGCCAGGTATCACAAATGATGAAGAAATGAAGTTTTTATGCACGTTTGGAGAATTCCCAGGGAAGGAAGCCGAGCAAGGAAGCTTTTGGACTCAATGATTAGGAAGCGCAATGATTTCTAAATATCTACAGCAAGGAAAGATCAAGTTTCGTATTGGAAATCATCAGCGAGAACAAAGAAAGAGGCGCAAATCAAGAAAGTCAACAAAAGTCAAAGCCGAGGCACCCAACCGTTCGGTTGGAGCCCGCAACCGATTCGGTTGGGCGATGGTCAAAACACAACCGATCCGGTTGCATCGTAACGGTCCGTTGCATGGACCTGAGTTACACAAAACGCATTTAATGTTGCCTTAACTCCCATAATCATTGGAGGCCGATCATTTCTTGTTATTAACTTGTTGGGAACGTTTTGGCGATTAGTAAAGTCTCTTTGGCTATATATTGAACCTAGACTTAGTTTACTAGGTGTGACACAACCTAAAGTGTAATAGTTTACACCAAAACTATTACAAACCATTTTATTCATCCCAAAAGTTTAGTATTCACTATAAAACGTCCAGGAGGTTGGAGAGAGCAATTCTCATCCATAGTTTTGGTTATTCGGAGTTATACGGTTAAGCTAGGTGATTGGAGGCGTGTGGTTGCTATAAGCCATGATTTCTAGTTCTTGTAATCGCAAAAGTTTAGGTATTCTATGAACTTTGTTATGGATTTCTATTCTCTTGAGTTATTGGAATTACTTTGTTATTTCTTGTGTTTTGTTATTATTATCATGGAGTAGTTTTTCAATATACTTGTGTGTAAGGATGTAGGAAATCATACTAGTGTTATCATATGTGATGCACGTATATATGATCTTGTTTAAATGAGTTTGTTGGAAAAATACTAGTTTTGTTTGATTTGTCGGTAAAACATGTTTTAAGAAAAAGGACCGAAAGGATTTCTCATATGTTTTATTCCAAAAAGTTAAGTGACAAACTAATATGGGGATATGGTGATTGACAACCACCATGTTTACTTATTAAAACAAGACTAGAAACATTTTCATCAAGAAAGGTCGAAAGATTCGTAGGAACGAGTTTAATAAGAACATTTTACAAACAAATGGATTTTCTAAAGGATAATCATTAGGATAAGGACCGAAAGGATTACCTATATGTTTTGTTCTTAGAATGATTTTTGAAAACATAAACCATGGTTGGAAATCATTTGCTTATGATTTGTGCATCACATCAAGAGTTTACACCAAGCCTTCATGAACACTTACTATGATTGCCTATAGACTACACACAAGTATATATATTTCTTTATATTGAATTTCACTATAACATCACTTTTGGAGGAAGCCTTGACAAAGCTTTCTTGTTACTAATCTTTTAAAACAATTTCAAACACAAAATCTCTTGGGACGATCTCGACTTACCCACCTTTGCTATCGCGAACGAGTATACTTGCTCGTATGTGTTTATAGTATTAGACGGATAAATCGTGTTAATAAATTTATAAAACTTGCACACGGTAAGCAAATCAAGTTGTTGGCGCCGCTGCCGGGGATTTTGGATTTCTAAGCAATTTGATTTTGTTAAGATTCTGTAAAATTGGTAGATTTAAAATTGAATTTCGTAAAGAAAAAAAAAAGTTTTTGGTTTAGAGACTAACCGATCCGGTTGTGCCTGCAACCGATCTGGTTAGTGCTCTCGGAAAATTTTTGTCTTTTGATTTTCATAGTTTTAGTGTATCCAGTGATTTGTGTTATAGTTTATAGATTAATTCTTGTCATTTCTGATTTTTATAGATTATATCTTGGGTTGTTTATGCTTTTCTTAGATTTTTAGCTTTTCTCTTATTTTAGTTAATTTTAGTTTTATTTAATTTTTACTTAATTGTCTTAATCACAGTAATTAGAAATAGTTAATTTTTAATTTATGGTTTTAGTAGTCTTAATGAGTAGTTTAATAGATTAGTTAATATAGTTTTCATTTAATAACTTAATTAATCTTATAATTAATAAGGATAATGAGTAGTCTCAATTAATTAAGAGTTTAAGTACACTTAATAGTTTTTAATTTAATTAAATTTAGAGGTTATATAAAAAAAAATAAAAAAATTAGGAAATCAATCCAACCGTTCGGTTGCAACCCGCAACCGGATCGGTTGGACGTTTTGGTTTAGAAGTTTACCACCAACCGAATCGGTTGGTGTTCCAACCGATCCGGTTGGAGCTCTCGGTAAAAAATCTACTTTTTAAATTTTGAGTTTTAGCTTGTGTTTTCAGTTTTGTTAAGTGTCTTTACTTGCTTAGTATATGTTTCTATAGTTTGCTTTTGTTTTTACTAACTCTAACGCTAATGATTTGGATTTTTGTTTTTTGTTTTGTTTTGTCTTGTTAGATAGTTATTATGGATAGTTTAAGCGGAATTTCTGAGTACCTTCGTAACTTGGATGAGATGTTCAAAGACACCGGGAGTTCGTTGGAGAAGATTGGAAATATCTTAGAAGGGAGTAAGAAGGATTTGGGGATTGAAACGGTTAGTATGGAAGAAACGGGTGAAAACAAAGTTCAACTTCCTAAGAAGGGAAGAGTTGTGGTATTCACACAAGCACCGCTAACGGAGTATGATTCGCCACTTATGAGGTTCGGTACACCTTGTAGTGCAGAAGGGGTGAGTGCTTGGGACGCGCAACTAAACATGGCTTATGGTGAAAATTACATTGTGGAAAAAGTTCTTGATCAAATTGGTCATGTGCGTTTGGATTACGAAGCATACGGAAGAAGAATGGTTAAGAATATTAAGGTTAACATTCATGGTCACATTTTTTAAACGGATTTTGTTGTCTTGGAAGAAGGGAACGCCGATGAGCCCAATGTATGTTTTGGGCGGGATTTTCTTGTAACAACCAATTGCCAATTGGATTTTGCCTTAGGGAAATGAGGATCAATATCACCGATTTGAAAGAAGAAAAGGGGTTGATGAGTGTCTAAATACTCATCATTTTGTACCATTTAAACGCAAAACATCCGAAAACACTTAGAAATGCATAAAAATGATAGAAATATCACAAATAAGTGTTTTATGTGTTTTAAATGCAAAAATATCAAAATCAGATGAAAAACGTATCAAGTTTGCATAATTGGCAGTTTTAGTCCCCCAAGTTACAAAAGTTGTCAAAAACAGTCCCTGGTAATTCAAAAAACTTGTAAAATGTCATTTAAGGTCCATAGGATTCAAAAGTTGTCAAAATAAACCCTTTAAAGTTTAAAATTTACAAAATGACAACTTTAGTCCCTCAACTTTACAAAAATGTCAAAAATAGTCCATGGGTGTTCAAAAATAGAAATTATTCAAACAACACCCTTGTGCTATTAATAAATGACAAAATTGGTCCTTATGGTAAACTTTGGAAAAATTACAAGTTTGGTCCCTAGAATATCAAACTTGACAGTTTTGGTCCTTGGAAGTTTCAAATGGAAAATAATTACATGTATGGTCCTTGGATTATCATATATTGCAAGTTTAGCCCTTGTGTAAACCTTGGAAACTTGTCAAATTCAGTCCCTCACTTTTCACCAAATTACAATATTGGTCCTTGTGCTTAAATCCAAACCAAACGGACCTATATATTATCCAAATCCAACCTAAACCCAGCTGGCCCAAATACCATAACCCGGCCCATAATTTAAATAAAAGAAAACCGTCAGCACTGTTCCTCCCTCTCCTCACCCCATACACCAAACTGGTGGTTTCTCCACCTCACCTCCACCTTTCCACCTTTCCACCTCTCCACCTGCTTACCAACTCTCTCCACCTCGACAACCTCCCAAAACCTCATTTAATGCATAAACTTGCTATTTAGACTTTTCCGCCAAAATGCCACTTGGGTGGTTCGATGATTTCAAGTGATCCAAAGGTGGAAATAGGTGGGAAAAGACCGAGTCGATAAGGAACTCAAAGAAGTCAATAAATAAGGATGAGAGAGATGATGAACTACGTAGTGTAATTTTATTTTTCGTATGTCGTTTTAAGTTTTTTATGTTTTCCAGTGCAAGTTTAGTCTTTCAAAGACTTTATAATCGTTTCTCAGTGTAATAAAAACTTACGTTCAGTTTCAATTTCAGTTATTGTTTACTAATTCAGTTTTTGCCTATTTCCATGTTTAAATTTCCAAATTTCTCAAATATTGTTCTTAGTTGTTACTGAGGGTTGTATAAGCTCACACAAGCTTATATAAATCTTCTGAAAGCTTTTAGAAACAATAATTTTAGTTTAAAGTTAAAACCAAAATACCAAAAATTCATATAAATTAGTTATAAAATAAAAATCAAGAAAGATGAGATCACAAGTCAAGCGGGATGATATATGGAATGATCTTGGTTTAGAGGCTTTGTGGAAAGCTTTTAGGAGTGGTATTAGTCACTAGTTCATGGTCTTTATCTGGAAAACAGCTTGTAAGCCCTTTATAAGTGTTTTGCATTTCATTATATAATAAACATAGCTTAAAAGCTTTATGTCTTTATGTTTCGAGTAGTAGTTGAATAAAATTATATAATAAAACAGAGAGGCTTGTTCTTTAGAATTGGTAATTGGTAAAATTCTTATTTTAACAGTAATATTAGCATAATTGTAATTTCTCAGTTCTATGTTGAAATTGTTGTTGTTTAATGCTCATTTAGTCCATTTATATGATATTACAAAGTCTGGAATCAATGGCATGGTTTTAATCCGTGTTAAGCTTTGAAAAGTTTCAAAATAGTCAAATATAGTGCTGTTTGGATTTGCTTATTTATCTGTAATATAGACCAATAGTGTTATTGTTTATTGTTGATCTAAGTCACATAAGTACCATATAGCTCAGTTAAAGCATAAAACTAGTGCTCATTTTATAGAAAGTCAAATTAGCCTCTAATCTCTTATCGCTAGTTAATCGTTAATAATTTAGATTGTAATTTTCATCAAATTAGCTTAAAACTTGTTAATATAGCTTAATCCAATCTCATTATACCTTATAATAACATGTTCAGTCCATAGAATTGATTTAAAGTTCATCAAAGTCAATTGCTTAGTGTAAATTTAAAAGTCAAAATTTTCTAATTATGGTTTTGAATAAACTTAATAATTTTAGTGTGTGTTTATTATTAAGATTTAGCTTATAAGCCTTTTGGAATATTAAAATTTAGTTGCTTAACTAAATTAGAAAATAGTAGTTAACTTCCACTTAGCTTATATAGTGCTTATTCTTAGCTTTCTTTTGACCCCTTCTCTGAAACCATGTTCTGTGCAGCCTTGCACCACCACAACAGTGGCCATCACCACCACTTTGGTGGGTCCCACAGGCCACATCAGTGGACCCCAGTGGTGGTTCTTGGCTCCATAGTACTCACCACCCAGCTGACTATCAGTTTCAGTCAAGCTTTTGAGCTTAAGCTCTGTGGACCCCACTCCTAGATCAGCCACAATATTGTCCCATTTTCTGAATTTAACTAGTTTTTGCTTTGCTTAATTTTTGGCTTAAACTGCTTTTCAGAAGTTTAGGATGGTTAGAATAGGTTAGTATTAAGTAATTATAGCATAACCTAGCTTCTGTGATTATTTGGTGTCCATTTGTGGACTTTGGCTTATTTTGAAGTGCTTATTAATAAGCAGTTTCACTGCAGGCTCATATTCTCAAACATAAACATATGTTTTTATATTTTTTATAAACTTAGAATAATATTTTATACTTTTCCTGAATTTTTCATATTTTTCTAGCACTGTTTGCTATTTTTCTTTATTTTAAATAGTTTTTAAGTCTTTTTAAATAGCTTTTAATACAAATAAATCAGAAAAAGTTTAAAAAAATATGTTTTCAATTTTCATAGATTAAGATAAATATAAAAGTCATAAAAAATATTTTTCCATAATTTTCTTGGTTTAAATAGTATTTTCTAGCATTTTAATTAGTTTTAAATAGTATTAAATTAATAATAAATACATAAAAACTCTAAAAAATATATTTTCAGTTTTAAAATAAGTTTTATCATATTTTAGATTTTTCTAAGTTATAATTTCATTTTTCTAGGTTAATTTTGTATTTTCTTATATTTTAGTGCATTTTAAATACTTAATAAATAGTTTTTAATTAATAATAATTAAATAATTAGTTGTAAAAATAATTTTATTTTTCTAATAATTTTCTTTTATTATTAGGATTGTAAAAATGTCATTTTATATTTGTAGGCTTTTTATTTCTTTAAACTCACGCTTTATTTTGTACGCTTACGTAATTTTATTTAAACGTCGTTTTAGGTTTTAAACGTTCATCATTTTAAAAATAGTGATAGCGTTTATTTAATATATTTTAACTTTTTAATTTCCTTTAATTTGCATTTAAGCCCTGTAATTTATAAATCTTTTCTTTAGGTATAAATATCTCAAAATCCTTATCGATCACTATCCTTAGTGATTATTCGACATCCGAAGTTGTTTAACACCAATTCATCCTCCGTGGGACTTAACGACCCGAATCCACTATATTCCTCCGATCTTAATTGCATTAGTGTTTGAACTGTTTTAAGTTTCTTACGGTTGGCCATTCATGTGGGTAGCTTGAGTGATATAACTTGACGGTTTGCACCAATCAAATTTTAGCGCCACGGGAGGTCAGAAGCGTGTTCTAAGCATTTTCGGATCCATTTTGCACATATACCACCTTTTTGTAAACAATTTTAAAGTTAATCAAAATCAAAAGTTCATTAACACTTTTCCTAAAGTGTTAACAACACCAAAAATATTTTCATTCTTTGTTTTACAAAATGTTTATCCAAAAATCCAAAATATTCATCTTTATCCTCTTACCCTTTTGATTCTTTATTCCTTTACCCTCATCCATTTGATTCTAACTTCTTCTATTCTCATGGAATCTCTCGACTACGACGAATTCGAACGAAGTTGAAAACTTCCTACTTTATCACAAATGTCAAGAATTCGTGTTGTTCGTAATGATCCATTAATTCTGCGTGGGAAATGGAACGAGAAACCGGGGTGACAAAGGACCGGTACTTCCTCTTATAATGGAGGTGCTAAATCGTCCAACCTACGGTTATCCAAAGATCTAATCCTCGATTGCTCTTAAGCCGTCTAAAATTGATCCTACACTTTCACGATTTACGGTTAAAAGCAAACATGCGAATTTAGACCGGTGACTAGCAAGAATGACTTGCCTAATCTTCACGCTTCTCAAGAACCGAACCGAGACCATAACGAAAGTGGTGGAAATTGCTAGCTCTCGAGCACACCACTTGTCCCACCTCCGGATTTTTCAAAATGTTCTTCGAGTCTTAATAGTCATTCGGATCACCATGTTGGTTTTGTTGATTCTTTGAATGAACCGATTCCTTCTCATAACTCTCAAATAGAATCGTTTATTCCTTGTGTCGGTTGTGGTGAGCCTCTTTTGGTTCACCTTGTCATTTGGTGTGCGTGTGTACAGTGTGGTAATGATATTCGAACGGAGTTGTTTGTTTTGTGGTTCGAGGAATTCATTTGATTATGATCTTAATCCGAACTCATTTAACGACCCTCAAATTTTTCCAATTACCCACCACAGCCCGACTTATCTTCATATAATCAACATAATGCTGTGAATTTTGTGGAGGTCCTCACCAAGGATTTGAATGTCAATCCGAAACACGATTGTCTATGAACAGTTTCCGGTGATGCTCGTAACTTTGGTTATGACCAATATCCATATGATTCACCAATCCAGCTCAACAGCTTTTATGTTGAGAACTGTGGAGGTCCCATTTCACTCGATTGTCAAACAGGAATCCATTTCCTTGTAACAATTACGACTATCACGACCAACCTCCACAAGGCCAAATGACTCAAACTCCTCAACAAACCCAACAAGACACTTATCTAGAGCTTCGGAGTCGGTGAAAAGAACGAGGAGTTGAGTAAAACAACATTTCATAATGTTCCCGCTTTTCTTGTGTATATTGTGGGGTCCTCATGATGATTATCAATGTCAACCTTCCGGTTTTGACAAATCTCCACTCCCACAATGTCCCGTCATTCAAAATTCACATGAGAAATCCATGGAAGAATTGCTAGTCAAGAAGCGTTGCTAAAATAAATTCCCAAATTGCTTTTGAAAAATCTATTAGGAATCAATTGCAAAAAAAAGCAACAGATCTAGCTCTCAATTTCGCTTTATTCTGATGATGGTGATGATGAGGATGCACTTGGTATCCTACAATTTTATAAAGATTCATCAAGTTCATCGGTTGATATTCCAAAGATTGAGATTCATTCTCAAGCAACCGCTATCACACCCAAGCTCCCACTCACTCTCTCGAGCATGGGGACGAGCATCTTGACACTGTTCTCGAAAAGGAATCGGACGAATTCATAAAGTCTAGTGTTGAGAACCTTGTCCCAATCCCGAGAGAGTCACAGGAACTTTGACCATGTGTGTGATATCCTCCTCCTCTTGTCTTCCAAAATGATCATATTGAGATGTTCTCGATTCGATGAGGACTATTCTTTATCTTGTGGAGACATAAGTTATGTGGGGAATTACCTTCGAGCTTGTCACTTAGGAGAAGAGAATGATGAAGAAATAATCCAAGACGAAGCTCTTCGTCTTACATTATTGAATGTTAATCTTCTCATTTCTAGAATCGAGGCTTTTAATGAAAAGCCTACTTCATATCCTATCCCTTTGAGGATAGTGAACTTTGTTCAATGATTCTATTCCGAATTGCAAACGTTCCATTTTGATCATATAGGAGAGAAGATTAGTGGTATTACCACTTCTCATTCTCATAATTCTCTCCCCGATTATGAATCATTCACTTTTGAGGAGTTCCCCAGTGAATTCACTCAAATCAATCCCGAATATGAATCATTTGCCTTTGAGGAGTTCTCCTTTGAACTCACTCATATCATATCTCTACCGGAGTATGATAACTTCTACTTTAATCTAGACACACCCGGGATATGTCTAGACCAATTGAGTTTAAAAGATGAAATTCATGCTATCATGAATTCCCCTTCTGATGATGATGAGTTAGTCAAGATTATTATCATGACTTTCTTTCTCTTCTTCACCTATCCCGTGGCTTCTCCTGTTCTTCACTCCTTCGGAATGAAGACATTATCTTTGACCCCGGCATTTTCATTTATCATTTTGAGCCGGTTCTATGTATATCTCATCGGTGTGGAACTTTCACGTACTTCAATGTTTATACAAACATCTTGAATGAAAGTCCGATGGAGATTGTCTCTTCCACTTACTTCCCATGAACAAATTAATTGGGGTCGAGTCAAGCTAGCGACTCGGTAATCAAAAATAGTAGTTAAACATGGGTTTTCACCCGTGTGTACCACCTAGTGTGGGGAGATGCCCCACATGTTGTATATAGATCTAAAAATGAATGAAAATTGTAAATATTAAAAAGAGAATAATTGTTGTGTTTCCACACTTGGCTAGTAATGTTATCTTTTACGTTCTAAGTTTCGGCATAACAGTAGGTACTTTGAATATTGAGGACAATATTCATTTCTAAGTGTGGGGGAAATTCGCGAATTTGATCATAAATGTACCCTTTTAGTCCCTTTTTCCCCAAAATGGCCAAATTTTAAATTTTTTATTTAGTGGAAGTACTATGTACTAAACACAACAAATGGTAATCATCCACCATGTCTAACCCACATAAGGATTGGCTAATCCAGAGCAAACGGCTCTTGGTAAAGATATCTCAAATCCGTTATGGCTTGCAATTTGCCCAAAATTGTATGGTGTTCAACTCACCATATCTTTAATTAGTGAAGAGTTGGCTAGCCCGCAAGTTTATGGCTTGTGGTAAAGGCGATTGGAAAACCATAATTGGTAATCGACTCACCAAAGATAATATTGATAATTTATCTAAGAGTTGGCTAGTCCGAAGCAAACGGCTTCGGTAAAGACAAATCAAATCCGTTCTGACTTATGATTTGCTCAAAATCATTTGGTTATCATTGTACCAAGGTTCTTACTTGAACTCGAAACAATTGGCTACTCCGAAGTAATGGCTTTTGGTAAAGAGATAAAATCCATTAAGTTTTCATAAAACATTGCTAGGGACTAGCAATATCTTAGTGTGGGGATTGATGAGTGTCTAAATACTCATCATTTTGTATCTCTAAACTGCAAAACATCCGAAAACACTTAGAAATGCATCAAAATGATAGAAATATCACAAATAAGTGTTTTATGTGTTTTAAATGCAAAATATCAAAATCGGATGAAAACGTATCAAGTTTGCATAATTGGCGCTTTAGTCCCCAAGTTACAAAAGTTGTCAAAAAGCAGTCCACGGTAATTCAAAAACTTGTAAAATGTCATTTAAGGTCCATAGGATTCAAAAGTTGTCAAAATAAACCCTTTAAAGTTTAAAATTTACAAAATGACAACTTTAGT
The DNA here is from genome assembly GCA_022545495.1 of Chrysanthemum lavandulifolium. NCBI lineage: Eukaryota > Viridiplantae > Streptophyta > Magnoliopsida > Asterales > Asteraceae > Chrysanthemum > Chrysanthemum lavandulifolium. The sequence continues at coordinate 111,612,427 of CM040239.1, read as the reverse complement.
CCTCAACTTTACAAAATGTCAAAAATAGTCCTTGGTGTTCAAAAATAGAAATTATTCAAACAACACCCTTGTACTATTAATAAATGACAAAATTGGTCCTTATGGTAAACTTTGGAAAATTACAAGTTTGGTCCTAGAATATCAAACTTGACAGTTTTGGTCCTGGAAGTTTCAAATGGAAAATAATTACATGTATGGTCCTTGGATTATCATATATTGCAAGTTTAGCCCTTGTGTAAACCTTGAAACTTGTCAAATTCAGTCCTCACTTTTCACCAAATTACAATATTGGTCCTTGTGCTTAAATCCAAACCAAACGGACCTATATATTATCCAAATCAACCTAAACCCAAATCCCAAATACCATAACCCGCCCATAATTTAAATAAAAGAAAACCGCCAAGACTGCTCCTCCTCTCCCCACCCTCATACCGAAACCAGTGGTTTCTCCACCACACTCCACCTTTCCACCTGCTCCTACACACTGCTTACCAACTCTCCCACCTCCACAACCTCCCAAAACCTCATTTAATGCATAAACTTGCTATTTAGACTTTTCCATAAAATGCCACTTGGGTGGTTCGATGATTTCAAGTGATCCAAAGGTCGGAAATAGGTGGGAAAAGACCGAGGTCGATAAGGAACTCAAAGAAGTCAATAAATAAGGATGAGAAGAGATGATGAACTAAGTAGTGTAATTTTATTTTTCAGTATGTCGTTTTAAGTTTTTATGTTTTCCGTGCAAGTTTAGTCTTTCAAAGACTTTATAATCGTTTTCGATGTAATAAAACTTACTTTCAGTTTCAATTTCGCTTATTGTTTACTAATTCGGTTTTGCCTATTTCCATGTTTAAATTTCCAAATTTCTCAAATATTGTTCTTAGTTGTTCTTGAGGGTTGTATAAGCTCACACAAGCTCATATAAATCTTCCAAAGCTTTTAGAAACAATAATTTTAGTTTAAAGTTAAAACCAAAAATACCAAAAATTCATATAAATTAGTTATAAAATAAAAATCAAGAAAGATGAGATCACAAGTCAAGCGAGGTGATATATGGAATGATCTTGGTTTAGAGGCTTTGTGGAAAGCTTTTAGGAGTGGTATTAGTCACTAGTTCATGGTCTTTATCTGGAAAGCAGTTGTAAGCCCCTTATAAGTGTTTTGCATTTCATTATATAATAAACTTATAGCTTAAAAGCTTTATGTCTTTATGTTTCGAGTAGTAGTTGAATAAAATTATATAATAAAACAGTAGGCTTGTTCTTTAGAATTGGTAATTGGTAAAATTCTTATTTTAACAGTAATATTAGCATAATTGTAATTTCTCAGTTCTATGTTGAAATTGTTGTTGTTTAATGCTCATTTAGTCCATTTATATGATATTACAAAGTCTGGAATCAATGGCATGGTTTTAATCCGTGTTAAGCTTTGAAAAGTTTCAAAATAGTCAAATATAGTGCTGTTTGGATTTGCTTATTTATCTGTAATAGAGACCAATAGTGTTATTGTTTATTGTTGATCTAAGTCACATAAGTACCATATAGCTCACTTAAAGCATAAAACTAGTGCTCATTTTATAGAAAGTCAAATTAGCCTCTAATCTGTTATTGCTAGTTAACTGTTAATAATTTAGATTGTAATTTTCATCAAATTAGCTTAAAACTTGTTAATATAGCTTAATCCAATCTCATTATACCTTATAATAACATGTTCAGTCCATAGAATTGATTTAAAGTTCATCAAAGTCAATTGCTTAGTGTAAATTTAAAAGTCAAAATTTTCTAATTATGGTTTTTGAATAAACTTAATAATTTTAGTGTGTGTTTATTACTAAGATTTAGCTCATAAGCCTTTTGGAATATTAAAATATAGTTGCTTAACTAAATTAGAAAAATAGTAGTTAACTTCCACTTAGCTTATATAGTGCTTATTCTTAGCTTTCTTTTGACCCCTTCTCTGAAACCATGTTCATGCAACCTGCACCACCACAACAGTGGCCATCACCACCACTTTGGTGGGTCCCACAGCCACATCAGTGGACCCCAGTGGTGGTTCTTGGTTCCATAGTACTCACCACCCAGTGACTATCGTTTCAGTCAAGCTTTTGAGCTTAAGCTCTGTGGACCCCACTCCTAGATCAACCACAATATTGTCCCATTTTCTGAATTTAACTAGTTTTTGCTTTGCTTAATTTTTGGCTTAAACTGCTTTTCAGAAGTTTAGGATGGTTGGAATAGGTTAGTATTAAGTAATTATAGCATAACCTAGCTTCTGTGATTATTTGGTGTCCATTTGTGGACTTTGGCTTATTTTGAAGTGCTTATTAATAAGCAGTTTCACTGCAGCCTCATATTCTCAAACATAAGCATATGTTTTTATATTTTTTATAAACTTAGAATAATATTTTATACTTTTCCTGAATTTTTCATATTTTTCTAGCACTTGTTTGCTATTTTCTTTATTTTAAATAGTTTTTAAGTCTTTTAAATAGCTTTTAATACAAATAAATCGGAAAAGTTTAAAAAAATATGTTTTCAATTTTCATAGATTAAGATAAATATAAAAGTCATAAAAAATATTTTTCCATAATTTGCTTGGTTTAAATAGTATTTTCTAGCATTTTAATTAGTTTTAAATAGTATTAAATTAATAATAAATACATAAAAACTCTAAAAAATATATTTTCAGTTTTAAAATAAGTTTTATCATATTTTAGATTTTTCTAAGTTATAATTTCATTTTTCTAGGTTAATTTTGTATTTTCTTATATTTTAGTGCATTTTAAATACTTAATAAATAGTTTTTAATTAATAATAATTAAATAAATAGTTGTAAAAATAATTTTCTTTTCTAATAATTTTATTTTATTATTAGGATTGTAAAATGTCATTTTATATTTGTAGGCCTTTTTATTTCTTTAAACTCACGTTTTATTTTGTACGTTTACGTAATTTTATTTAAACGTACGTTTTAGGTTTTAAACGTTCATCATTTTAAAAATAGTGATAGCGTTTATTTAATATATTTTAACTTTTTAATTTCCTTTAATTTGCATTTAAGCCCCTGTAATTTGTAAACTTTCTCTTTAGGTATAAATATCTCAAAATCCTTTCTGATCACTATCCTTAGTGATTATTCGACATCTGAAGTTGTTTAACACCAATTCATCCTCCGTGGGACTTAACGACCCAGGAATCCACTATATTCCTCTGATCTTAATTGCATTAGTGTTTGAACTGTTTTAAGTTTCTTACGGTTAGCCATTCACAAGTGGCTGGCTTGTGTGAGATAACTTGACGGTTTTGCACCAATCAGGGGTGAATGAGATGCTTGTGGAGTTATGTGCTAATATGGAAAAGGAAGATGTGGAAGTCGTAAAGATGGGGAAGGAAAATAGGAAGAAAACCTCATCCAACAAATTAACTCCTACCACATCCACCAATAAAACAAATGACTACACACCTTCACCACCTACTACACCAAACACTTTCAAACCATTAACCCAAGAACAAAAAGAATCTATTTTGGAAAACCTTGAACAAAAGTTTCTTGAGCTAAATGAGAAAAAGCCGGTGATTGAGGTACTACAAGATTCGTTCTACCACAAGAAACTAGATGCGGTGATGCTAGCAAGAGCAAGATTGGAGGATAAAGATCTATCATGGGAGGATAGAGATAGGATTTTGTTTAGAGGTATGCCACGTAAGGAGAAAGATCCGAGGAATTTTGTTTTGCCAATTAAAGTGAGCAGGACCACACCGATGTATGCCTTAGCCGATCTGGGTTCAGCGTTAATGTTATGCCTATCCATTGTTTAAGATGTTGGGTCTTAGTAAGCCACAACCAAATCATTCAAAACTTACCATGGCGGATAATTACCAAGCAAAAGCGATGGGGAGGTGAAAACGTAAGAGTTCAAATTGGTTATCAACCCTATTTGGTGATTTTCTAGTCCTAGACATTCGGGTGGATAAGAGTTTACCACTTCTACTAGGAAGACCATTCCTACGCACATGTGGTGCAATCATAGACATGGGTAGAGGTGCGATGAATGTCGATGATGGAATCTCGAAACAAACCTATTATCCCAAACCAACGGGACCGGTTGTGGAATTCATGGAAGATTTATAATTGATGGAGCGGACGAGGACTTGACTTGTTTTGAAGTAGGACGTGATGTCCAAGGAAACCCGATGTATGGACCACTAGCTCCACCATACTTTGATATTGATGTTGAGATGGAGCAGCACTAGCGGTGGAAGCATTTACAATCCATTCAAAAACATCCTTGTTCAAAGAAGCTAACCGATTTCTTAGGTTCTTTACCGGTTCAACTCAAGAATTTGGAATGGGGACCCGAGGGTGGGTATTTACAAGAGAGCAGAATAGGGATGGAGAATGGCACATCAAATTTGATATACTATGTCCGGATGGGAGAAGATTTATAAGGAAGTTCAAAACTTATGAAACACACCGTGAATTGACCGGGAAATTTCTAAGTGAGGACATCTTAAGGCATGAGTATTTCGAGGAATTCTAAGGAGAAACAAGGCACCATAATAAACAAGCAATTGTTTGCTTGAATTTCATGAACTTTTTAATTTTATGCATTTAGGATTTCTTGTTTTTCATTTCAGTTTTATCTTTATTACTATGTTGAGGTTATTTGATTAATGCATTATGAGTTTTAGTTTATGAGTATGATGATTTGAGTTTTGAGATTAGATGATTGTTGAAATTTCCAAACGGTGGATGAATGTTGTGTGCATCTTTAATAGGATTTTTGAGTAAACGATTGTTGCTTGGAAGGTAAAATGCCTAAGAACGAGAAAAATGCAAAATTTGGCAAAAATGCAAACCGAAACGGTTGTGTCCATGACTGAACCGGTTGCATACAAGTATATATACCAAAAATTCAATTTTTCCAGAAAAACACACACACACACTAATCTTCCAGCTGGGTTTCGCAAAATTCGACCAATAAGAAGCTATTTGAAGGTTGTATAAGTTGTAGAAGATCATCATGGCACCCAATCAAGTAAGCATCTGCATTCAATTAACTCAATTAAGGTTTAATTAGAGCATTTGATTCGAATTGCAAACTAGGTCAATAATTTGGGGGTTTCTGATAGAATTCGAATTAAGTTGTAATCTTTTAAGATTAAGTGGGTAATTGATATAGGAATGCATTGCAAAAAGAATTGTAGTGATTGATTCAACATGGAATGAGTATTAGATGATTGAATTTTCGGATTTAATTAGTTTATGTCATTGAATCAAATTAAGTTGCAATTGGTGATTCCTAGTTGGTAGATGATGCGTTCTTAATGAATAATAGATGCCACATTGTTGATTAGAACTAGTAATTGAAAGAATTGAGCTATAATTTGTTGAGTTCTAAGCAAACGAATATGTGATGATTAGAGGTTTGGAAAGTGAATTTAGAGTAATTTGAGGATGTAGAAACCATTGGTGATGTTAGAATGCAGTCTTGGAGTGAATTGAACTTAGAAAAATCAAGTGGGAAATGGATTAGAAGGCAAAGCCTTATGCAGGTTGAGGAACCGATCCGTTTGCGGCCTTAACGAATGGTTGGAGTTGGTCAACGGAGGAACCGATCCGGTTGCTCGCAACGAATCCGGTTCCACGTTACATTGTGGGATTTTCGAATTTTGAAGTGGACCTTAGAGGCTTCCATAGACCTTCCGTTTGTTCTAACACTCTTATATTGACTTATATTTATGATTTCTCGAGAGAATTGTTGTAGGTAGTTCAAGCTCGACACGGGTTCCACTAAACCAGATTGTTACCAAGTTTTGCCAAAGGAACGAAAGGAAGAAAGTCACGTATAGTGTGAAGACGGAAGCAAATGCCAACCTGAAGTTCAAAGATCTCACCAACGAGGAGAAACATGCTTTCCGTGAACGATTATCAAAGTTGCAAAATAGGAAATGTTTGGTTCCAAGGGTGATTGATTGGGATTTGTTTGCCGAATATGAGTGTGAAGAGGAGTTGCGAAAAATGATGCGGACATCTTATGTGTATCCGGCTGATGGGGATTCGTTTGATGATTTGTCATGGGAAAGAGCATTTAGCATAAATGAAGAGGTTTATCGTGAGTAGTGTATGGAGTTCTTTTCGACTATGTATTTTGAGAGGAAGATCAATGTTCGGAACTTGATGGAAGAAGTTTGTGTTTGGTTTAGGCTTTGTGGGCGGGATCATGCCTACACTTTGCCGGATTTTGCTGTTGCTCTTGGCTTGTATGAACCAAATGAGGTTAAGCATCGATTGTTTGAAGCTCACTTTTCGAGGCTTAGGAGGTTTGAAAAAGACTACCCTAGTGTGCCCGCTTATTGGAATCGAGTGGGAGATCCTTCTTGTACTAGAAGGAATGCTGCAACCATTAGGAATCCGTTGATGAGAATACTACACAAGTTGCTAGTAACTAGGCCGTTTCATAGATTTGGAAGCAGGGACAAATGTCAGAAGCCGGACTTGTGGGTTATGATGTTATTGGAGGGATCTAAGGACGGAAATGCGGCTTGGCTAATAGCCGAGTATTTGTCTAGGAGAGCCCCGGGAATCAAAGGTTATAGCAAAATTTGTGGAGGCCATTTTGTGATGAGGTTGGCAAGAAATCTTGGGTATTACAATAGTAGTGAGTTGGCTAAGTGTGGAGAGCCAAAGTGTAGTGAGATTTGGAGTACGAGTGGTTTCGGTAATGCTTTGAATAAGAAATTGAAAATATTAGGAGCATAGATTGAACCGCAGCAACCACAACAACAACAACAACCACCACAACAGCAAGGAAATGTGCCAATGGGCAATATACCGATGGGGAGCGTGCAAGCGGAGTGCGTCTAGTAGTTTTGACTCGGGTTGGGAGAGTGGAACCAACATTTGAATGAAATTGAGTGTAGGGGCGTTTGGAGACTCGATGATGTTGAGAAACAATTACATCAATGATTATTCAATGCCTATTTTTCAACACATGGCTCAAGATGCTAACTACGAGTTGCCACCCTACAATCCACCCAATGTTCCACCATATCCTTTCTCCTACACTTCTTATCCTGGACCATATTCGTACCCATATCCTGGTTATGCACCATTTCCTGACCCAGTACCCGCATATGGTAGATTACCCGAGGTTGGTGGATCAAGCTATGATGTTGGAGGATCTTCATCAGGAGTTGGAGGAACGAAGAAGAAGAGGAGAGTTCGTTCGGAGTTTGTGGATGAGCACTATGTGTCCGAGAGTGATGATGATGATGAAGAAGGTGATGAGATGAGTGAGGATGACGAATGATCGTGGATCATTCTTGATTTATGGTTTCACAAACAATGGTTATCATGTGTTAAACAATATTATCTCTATCTCTTAACTATTTCTCTAGGATGATTATCATACTTTGTTTATTTTTTGTATTTTTAGTAGCATTTGGATTGTTTTGTTTTGTTTTGTTTTATGTATTGTGTATTGCAGTTTTGTTTGCAGGATGGATTTGTCGGAAGCTTATTGATGGTCAAATATTTGGAGTTGGATAACTCACATGCTTGCTTATGACCCAATATCGTATTGCATATTCTATCCGTGGTATCTTTGACTATTTCTTTTCCCATTTTCTTTACTTTGAAGTTTATTTTATTACATTGAGGACAATGCAAAACTTAAGTATGGGGAGGAAGAAAATAGGAAAAATGATCGATTTTAAATTTTAGCTTTTAATCTTATTCTTAGATAACTTTTGGATGCAAGTAATTAGCAGGAAATCGCCCTTGATTGTCTAGTTGTTTTCACACATTTTTGGGATATATTAAAAACAACTTGGGTATTTCAATGGTAAAATGAGGTTTTTGTAAAAATTTCGATTTGAACCAAATTATGGAAGTAATTCATTTTGGATTCGATAGCATTTTCTAGCGCGCATTATAGCCTTTTTCCACTTAATTGTGAGGTTTCTTTTTGTATAAAACACATCTTTTGTTTTATATTTGCTATAAGTGTGCCGGTGATTCTGTCGATTCTAGAACTTGTACTAGTTATGCATTACGGTTAAAATCACTCTTGAGTGATAAAAATATGTTCAAGTGATAAGAGGCATCGTAGGATTTAACCCAAATGGCCTTCCATTTTACATCTAATGATATATTAGCTAACCACATTGGTTAGTTAACCACCTTATATGGACCCATTTGTTAGTGCTCATCTTTAGCACTAGATACCCTTAGTTACACCCTTGAGCCAATCTTTTCATTTTGTTTAAATCGAGAAAAATACAAAAGATTTTACACCTAAACCTTAGCCAACCCATGTCATGTCTATCGGTTTGTTGCTAGTTGTTTGGAGTGTTGGATTGTTTTGATGATTATGAAGAAGCTACACTTTGTCTATAGTGTACCATTCTCCAACAAAGATGAAGGAGCGTCTTTCTCATTTGTATTTTTGCGGTTTATGCTTACACTAAGTGTGGGGAACTTGAAAAAATGGTTATAGCCAATGAGCTATATGAAGAATATTGATTAGCCAATGAGCTAAACCGAGTTATACATATATTTGGAGATCGATATGTGAAGAGGAAGAAGATATAATCATTTTCGGGATTGTGGTTTGGCTAGCAACATGGAGGTTTAGACTTGACTTTATTTTTCTTTTAACACCAATTTCATAAACCATCCCATGCCTTATCCATACCTTTTATAAACCCGAAACCTTAACGATATAACCCGAATAAAAGTCCTCTTTGATGAATTTATTTTATTTGTTTTGATACTTGTACAAGCTTATGGTAAAAAGCATTGACCATGACTAGGCATTGAGTGATTTACATATACCCACCAATATATGAGTGTTGAGTGAATTCTTAAAATCATTCGTGAGGTGTTATAGTTATGTTATCTAAAGTGTTTGGTTCATTTTCAAAGTTTTTCACATATTAAAAGCAAATTACTGATTATCTCTTTTGGGATGATTGTTAAATTTTTCGGAACCACGGTATCAAGACCATTGAATTCGATTTTTGCTAATGTTAGACCGACTCGAGGGCGAGTAGAACTTAAGTATGGGGGAATTTGATAACGCCAAAAATGAACATGTTTTTAGTAGCGTTATTGTTGGTTTTGTGCATGATAATCGGCTATATTTACTCATAACTGTTGCAAAAGTGCAAAAGATGCGTATTGTGTATGTATATGTAGCCAGGTATCACAAATGATGAAGAAATGAAGTTTTTATGCACGTTTGGAGAATTCCTAGTGAAGGAAGTTGAGAAAGGAAGCTTTTGGACTCAATGATTAGGAAGAGCAATGATTTCTAAATATCTACAGCAAGGAAAGATCAAGTTTCGCATTGGAAATCATCAGCGAGAACAAAGAAAGAGGCGCAAATCAAGAAAGTCAACAAAAGTCAAAGTCGAGGCACCAACCATTCGGTTGGAGCCCATGACCGATTCGGTTGGGCGATCGTCAAAACACAACCGATCCGGTTGCATAAGTAACCGATTCGGTTGCATGGACTGAGTTACACAAAACGCATTTAATGTTGCCTTAACTCCCATAATCATTGGAGGCCGATCATTTCTTGTTATTAACTTGTTGGGAGCGTTTTGGCGATTAGTAAAGTCTCTTTGGCTATATATTGAACCTAGACTTAGTTTACTAGGTGTGACACAACCCAAAGTGTAATAGTTTACACCAAAACTATTACCAACCATTTTATTCATCCCAAAAGTTTAGTATTCATTGTAAAGCGTCCGGAGGTTGGAGAGCAATTCTCATCCATTGTTTTGGTTATTCGAGTTATACGGTTAAGCTAGGTGATTGGGCGTGTGGTTGCTATAAGCCATGATTTCTAGTTCTTGTAATCGCAAAAGTTTAGGTATTCTATGAACTTTGTTATGGATTTCTATTCTCTTGAGTTATTGGAATTACTTTGTTATTTCTTGTGTTTTGTTATTATTATCATGGAGTAGTTTTTGAATATACTTGTGTGTAAGGATGTAGGAAATCATACTAGTGTTATCATATGTGATGCATGTATATATGATCTTGTTTAAATGAGTTTGTTGGAAAAATACTAGTCTTGTTTGATTTGTCGGTAAAACATGTTTTAAGAAAAAGGACCGAACTGATTTCTCTTACGTTTTATTCCAAAAGGTTAAGTGACAAACTAGTATGGGGATATGGTGATTGACAACCACCATGTTTACTTATTAAAACAAGACTAGACACATTTTCATCATGAAAGGTCGAAAGATTCGTAGGAACGAGTTTAATAAGAACATTTTACAAACAAATGGATTTTCTAAAGGATAATCATTAGGATAAGGACCGAAAGGATTACGTATATGTTTTTGTTTTTAGAATGATTTTTGCAAACATAAACCATGGTTGGAAATCATTTGCTTATGATTTGTGCATCACATCAAGAGTTTACACCAAGCCTTCATGAACACTTACTATGATTGCCTATAGATTACACACAAGTATATATATTTCTTTATATTGAATTTCACTATAACATCACTTTTAGAGGAAGCCTTGACAAAGCTTTCTTGTTACTAATCTTTTAAAACAATTTCAAACACAAAATCTGTAACATATTGGATTTCACAAACACACTAAACCATAATCACAAGTAGGCGAATTAGATTTTTTAGAGAGAGAGAGTGGGATATTCTAGAAAGAGAAACTTGTGGAATGTTAGATTCCCAATGAACAAACAACCCTATACCTTGTAAGGTAGAGGGTATTTATAGGTTACAAACTAAACGACCTCCTGACGGCCTGTGGATCAGGTATACAATGGGTAAAGACCCGTCCTTCCTCCACGGTGTTGCACTAAACTAACTAATAAACTACTTAATAACATAAATAACGACAAGACTACGAGCTAACTTATGCTAGATAACATTTGGGGTGACCGACTCTTTTCTTATGGAATTTCCAATTCCTAACAATCTCCCCCTAAGGGAGGTCACCCCATAAATTACATTGTGAATCCTAGCATTCTAATAAAACTTCAGTCTTGAGCTCGTAGACTTATCTTCATCAACGTATTCAAACTATGTGCATCTGTGGAGATATCATCATTGAACAACTGTAGTGAATATTTCGTGGAGGTTGAAAAGCTGATCCACTATGATAACCTTTGAGCATTATAAGAGATCATCAGCCATAGTAAAGCTCAGCATCATACATTGAAGTGTTGCCTGCATATGAAAAATGTGACAAATTAGACCGACATGCTCACATTCTGGATCATGATAACTTCTTGTCAGAGTAGCGGAAGCTTTCGTTGATTCATGATATTGGCAGCAGCGTAGCAAAAGCATGGAGTGAAAATATCAGAGTCATTGATGCTCTAATCATGATTTCTTTTGAGATGAATGTTTTGAGTGAGCATGCGGCTATGGATTGACCGCATCATTCGATCGGTACAAACGTGGGCGTACACATAAAACATTTAGAAATAAAGCGCACGAAGTGTCTTTGATCACTTCGTTGAATTGAGGTACACGCCCATGGTTCCCCGTTGATAAGTACAAGTCTTGCTGTGATCGGTATAATTACGAAGAATTTCATATGAGGGTTTCATACTACTCTAGGCGTTCTCAAACCGAACATCTCAAACAAGACAACATGGAGTGAGTGAACCGGTGAATAGAGATTCAGCGATTGATGAAAAGAGATTTGAAAATCAATCGTGTATCTCTCAATAAAGTGTTTTTGCAATACAACGAAGGTTTTAATGAAAATCAATTATCAATCATAAACACCTTTTATTTGAATATTACGTACACGGTCGATGTACTAAAGAAAGAGTTTTTAAGCACAATGACCGGTTTTCAAAGGTATCCGTCAATCCATAACTGAACCGGATTGATTCAAAAGATTGAATCGCCCATTGTTTCATTCGGTTATCACATGGTTGATCTATTGAATAGATCTCACATGCCACCTACCAGAGCTTGTTTGATGTTGGCTCGAAGGCTTTCCATCTTTATTGTGAATATGTTTACATATCACTCGGATGTTCGGCAATACCACAAGGATAATCGTGGGACTCAAGATATAATTTCTCTTTCCACATTGTGTGAAGCAGAGTCTTCATTGAAAGTGTCCTAAGGAGATTTAATGATGATCTCGTGGCTCTAGACTCAATTATGTGCATATTTGGATCCTATATCGGAGACTAGGAGAGGTCTCCTTCTTCATATCAACAATCTCTAAGAGAAAGTCGATAGATAATGTCGGTTCCCGTGAGAATGAAACAAGTCCTTTTAAGAGGAACTTGAGTGGTTTGGGAAGTTGAAGTGCGGTCGTCCTTTGGGTCCATGACGTCTTGTCTTCAATACCGATGTTACCTTGGTAACCACCGTAGCAAATGAATTGAACCCGGTTTACGCCTAAGGTTGAATAATAGGAGGCTATTTGTGTTCACCCTTTTCTCATTCAATTCTTTTCATTCTTCAACGCCTTGATTGCTTACCGAGACTTCATAGCGAGAACCTTGTTGGGTTTATTCCAAGACTAGCTCGGTCTCGATCCGCACTCTTCCCATTTCTCATTTTCTCCTTTTTCAATATACCTAAGGACTTCTACACTATCGGTGGATTGTCCTTGGGTAGATCCCTCCGGTTCTGGCGGATCATAGGAACAAATACCTAACATTGTCATCCTTATATCACCATACATAAAGTAAAGTTGGTCGGTCTATTTGGTATTGTTCATCTGCCATTGGAACCAATTCAAAACCATTTGAAAATCAATCCAGATAATTATGATATATTATCAAAGCATTTTGTACCTGAATTGTTTTTTATATTTTTAGAACAAGAGCTCCCCCTCAACATGTGCATCAAGTATTTGAGATCGTTTTGCACACGGAGGCAAGAGAAAGAATTAACTTCTTTGATTACCATTTTCTAAAAGATATCACCATCACTTCCCTGATCAAAACAAGTAGATAAAACATATTAGGGAAGGATGAGGTTTTCATAAGCTTTTCTCCCCCTCAATATGTGCCTCGAGGTTTGAAAGAGTTATGCACATACTAGAGAGAAAAAGGTTCTTAGAAGCACATTAACGATCATACCGCCATACGAAACCAAATGAGAGTCAATCAAGGTACTTTATGATGAACCATATAAAACTTTGTACCTTGAAGGTTTATTATCGTTTGAAATGCTCCCCTTTATATATGCTTTGAGATTTGAAAATAATTTAGCATATATGAGATAACAGATATGCACATTGAAAAGGTCATCTTTATCATCTTTCATATTTATATCACATTTCTCCCCGATCAAAATTTTAAATCCTTTGAGATTTTGGATCTCAAGTGATTAAATATGTATGAAACAAAATATTTGTAGGAGAAAAATGTATACGGTTTTATAAGATTGAAGTGGACAGAGTGAAGTTCCTTTTTATACAAAAGGAAACCACAACACACAACCTAGCACTATTACATACATTATAGTTGTTTATAGAATGTACACCACATATTACACATAAATAGTACAAAATGAAACTACTTAGGAAGATGACTTCACTCGGTTCTTTGAAGTAGTTTGTAATGACCATCACGAAGTCTACCACCAACAAAACTTTCAAGGCTACGGAAGATCATTCGAGTCTTAATTCTTCGCTGATTACAACAATGAAATCTTCACACCTCTTCAAGTCATCATCGGACGAATTTTGTTTTGTTCCACGGCTTCATATCAACTCGATTTCTTTCACTCGGAGTTCAACTCTTCTTCAACCATCTTGAGAGTACCATCACTAAATTTGTAGAGCTCGCACAATCTCATCAACATGCGAGTTCCATACATCGTGGAAGAGGACGGCTCAGGGGTGTCAAGCACTTTCGGTAGTCGTGACGAAATTCTTGTCCTTTGGTATCCCATTGTGGCCTTGTTAAATTGACTCGAGTCAGTAGCTTTCTATCCCAAGTGAAAGTCCTAAACCCATTTTCGGATGACTAAGCCTCTAATCCAAAGAATGATAGCGGCGAGATAGAGCTTTCTTTTCACGAGCGGTAGGTGTTCAAGATGTCCTGAAGATTCGAAGATAGAGATCTTCAAATTCATTTGGCGAGAGATGTTTAAAGTCGTTTTCTTCAATAATATATTCTTTTCGATGCGCTCTTTTAAGAACGATCTTCTTCAAATACTCATAGCCATAGATTGGGAAGACCTCTACTCGAACAACACTTAAAATTCTTAGCTTGGATCGAACATCTTTGCGACTCTTTTTAGCGCATGTCTCTCAATGTAGAAATTCTTCTTCTTGAACCACCAATGAGAGATTCATCACGAAGCCTCGATGTCATATTCTTGTTCTTTGTGCGCCCATAATTGATCCGGAACCATTTGTTCAAGACCACGATCATAGTAGGTAGCGACTTTCATCTTTGAGATTGATAAGGCTGGTCTTCTTTCGTAGTATGGCCACAAAGATAGTCTAGGCCATGGTTGAAGAAGAACTCGGTGAATAGTAATTTGTCGAGTTCACCACCGTGCGAAGAGGCATGTTCACATTGAATCGACTAATACATTCACTTGACTTGATCATTCAACATCTTGTGGCATTCTTCCATCGGTATTGGGTGATTGGCATCAGTGAAACACCTTGACAATTTCATAAGTTGGTCCTTCAAGATCCTTTGGAGTGATGGGCGTGATTTTCTTCGATCACAAAACCACTTAATGAAGCGCCCATATCACCGGTGATGTGAAGGAGAGTCTTCATCGGGGTTTCATAGTTGGTAGAGATTGTTGTAGCCAGTTGTTGTCGGGGATCATCGAGTCGACTGGGATAGACCATGAAGGTTACGGGTATGAGGTCTCTCGATGATCCGACTTTGAATGTATCTCTTGAAGGTGCAACTCTGGATGTGTTAGTGCGTTTACCTGCCACGTATGAATCAAACCAATCATCTTCAGACGGCTTGGGAATATGCTTGGTGGATGCATCATCGTCATCTGATTCAGACTCTGTCATGACATGCGACTCTTCATGAACCATTTGATCTTCAGGAATTGAAGAGACTGTGGGTGTGAACCTTGAATCAACCGTTGTCCAAGCAGCAGATTTCTTCTGAGTTCCCTGTTCTCCGGTAGGACTAGATTGATTGGAAGGTTTTGGTGGTGATGATGGTGGTTGTGGAGGAGGTGTAGATGTTGTCTTAGAAGATCCACCAGTTCCAGAAGTTCCAGCACCTCCAGTTGGAGGCGAGGGAGGAGGAGGAGGATCTTTAGGACCTTTACGCAATGTCTCTAGCACCACGGACCTCCTTTTCTTCTTAGCTTCTAATTCTCCAATGTCCTTCAAATCATGACGTGTTCGTCGTTACTTAATTGATTCATCTAGAGACTCATATAGCTTCTTATGTACCTCATGCTTATGCTCGTTGGCTTCAAACATCTTATCAAAGAGAACAACTCTCATATCTCGTAATGGGAAGGTCTTTGAATCATCTCGGTGAGGAGCTTCCATTGCCCATTCTCTGACATCCCTAACTTCGCCTTGATGGCATTAGCAACCCCTTCATCAAAGTTAAGATGCTCCAACCTATAGACCACGATCCTCGAGGGCATCAAAAGATCTTGGAAGTTGTCTTTCAAGAGTTTCAATTCTTTTCACGCTTTTCTAGCAATTGATCGATGATGATTTGAGGTGGTGAAGGCGGTGGAGTTTCCGTGTGCTGCAATGGCTGTAA
This sequence comes from Chrysanthemum lavandulifolium, assembly GCA_022545495.1. Lineage (NCBI taxonomy): Eukaryota > Viridiplantae > Streptophyta > Magnoliopsida > Asterales > Asteraceae > Chrysanthemum > Chrysanthemum lavandulifolium. The sequence goes on along the minus strand of CM040239.1, from coordinate 111,596,697 downwards.
CCACTTGGTTCGAGGATAGATTCTTTGCGGATGCGGTGGTGAAATACGGTTGATTGAGCGGGTTTGGGAGGTGGAAGTCTTGTTGCAAGTGAAGATCTTGACATCGGTGGAATGGTTGATGTGTCTTGCGAATGTTGACGATAAACATGGATTGTGCGATATCTACGGGTTTGTCATTTAAGAATTGATCTCAAAAGTGAAGTACGTATCTAGGTTCTTGATGAAGATAGAGAACCAGAGGCAGTTGGTTCTTCCATGTGCATGGTCTCATCGGATCTTGACTCAAGATTCTCCTGCGAGTCTTTATGCAACAAGTCATCAACATTACGATCGGTGAGTATCACTTGATGCAGGAGGTTCTTTTGAAGTTTCGGCACTTTTCCAACCCAGTTGTTCTTTAGGCAAGAGGATTCGATTCTTCTCTTGATTCATATTGATTGGTGGTTCTTGATGGAGAAGATGAGATTGTTAGAAGCATGTGTGCGGCTTGTTCGATATCAACACTAACAATCCCTTTTCCTTTGTCTTGAGTGATTGGATTTGAATGGCTCGGCTGCAGTGCGGGTTCTCTGAACACAATACCTCCAATTGGTGTACTCACGTTCGACTTTCTAGGCTTTGCTTGATTCCAAGTTGCGAAAGACATCATCTTCATCGGTCAACCTCATATTACCCCTGGAGACCTCAGTTTCCTCAACGTTTACTTTTTCCCCTTCCTTCTTCTTTCTTTTATGCTTCTGGGTGGTTCTGTCAAAAGTTTGTGACTTTTCACGTCTTCTTTTTGGAAGAGACATCAACATCATCACAAGTAGGCAAATTAGATGTTTTAGAGAGAGAGAGTGGGATATTCTAGAAAGAGAAACTTGTGGAATGTTAGATTCCCAATGAACATCCAACCCTCTACCTTGTAAGGTAGAGGTATTTATAGGTTACAAACTAAACGACCTCCGACGGCGGCTGTGGATCGGTATACAATGGGTAAAGACCGTCCTTCCTCCACGGTGTTGCACTAAACTAACTAATAAACTACTTAATAACATAAATAACGACAAGTCTACGAGCTAACTTAGGCTAGATAACATTTGGGGTGACCGACTCTTTTCTTATGGAATTTCCAATTCCTAACAAAATCTCTTGGGACGATCTCGACTTACCCACCTTTGCTATCGTGAGCAGTATACTTGCTCGTATGTGTTTATAGTATTAGACGATAAATCGTGTTAATAAATTTTTAAAACTTGCACACGGTAAGCACATCAAGAACCAAAGTAGAATACGAACTTTTATTTATTACCCAAGCAAAGCAGAGTACGACATTGAAATGAAAATAAAACTACGATACAAAAAGTAAAAGACATAAGTTCTTCACCCATAGATTAATCCGTGTAATAACCATTGTCGTAAGCAGAGTACTCCCCAAAATCCTCTTCCTACTCTTGATACGCTTTGTCAAGCCAACTTTCCTTACTCTCTTCTTCGTCCCTTGCTTCTCGCTCCTTACGAGTTGCTTCTTCATCTTCAAAAGCCCTCAATGCTTCTTCATCCTTAAGAAGTAGTCGTTCTTCTTCCTCGGTAAGCAAAAACGGATTGTCTGATGGTGGAGTATTAACCGGTTCCTCTTCCGTTGGAAATAACGGAATGATGTCTGATGGTGGAGTATTAACCAGTTCCTCAATCGAGGAATTCTTTCTGAGATTGTTTTTTAGACACTCTTGTGAGAGTTTAATAAAAAGTTGTGTGTGTGCGATGTGTTTTTTGGTTGAAAATGTAGTGGATATATATAGGGAAAAAAGATAAGGTTTGTTTAATTTTGAATTTAAATTCGTACTTTGAAATTTTGAATTTGAACTGTCACTCTGAAATTGAATTTGAATTTGAATTCTTATTGTAATTTTTAGTTTGAATTTGAATTTTAATTCGTACTGTACGCGTACGTTTTTAAATTCGTATGATTACATTTAAGTATACGTTCACATTTACGTTTTAGTTTATAAATATAAAGTATTTAATTAAATAAAAAATGGGATGTATGGTGAGTGGGTGTCACCACTACGCTTGTATGATGAGTGGGAGTGAGTGGAAGTAGAGAGAGAAAAGGCGAGGTGGCGGTGAGTGAGTGTTGCACCACTCCTCCAAATTTAAACCGATATGCTAGGCGGACCAAGGAGGATTCCGGGATAACGCTAACGCGTCGTTCGGGGTCAAGGAAACTTCCTTTTCTTGAGCAAGTTTTATAACACCTAGGCGATGAACCTAATCGTTGTAGTGTAGTAATTAGGGTAAGCCACGGGTATTGATATCGTTCTCTGGGGAATAGGAATGCTAGTAAGGAGTTACTACGCTAAGGTTGAGGTTGAAGAAGATTATTTTTGTATTTTTATATTTTATGAAATTGAAAGGTCGAATCTCGGGTATTGGATTTGGGGGTTGGTATTTCTACCGATTACTCTACTATTATCTAATTATCTAAACTAAGGTTGTGGGAGTCTATGTCTAATTAATGTGTGCTCGTATGATAGTTTAAAGATGTGTTTACTTAGGTTTTACTACTCCTTAATTATCTCCTATTGATGGTTGAGTTGTCACGTCCTTATTCTTAGTTGCGTTGTGTGTCTAAAGTTGTAGGGTATCGTTTCTCCCAACTCTTTGAACTTACCAAAGGGTCTCGTCTACAAAACCCACTAGGGATGATAAACTCTTACTCTAAGGCACTCTTTGGATGGTTTAGCCTACAACTACTCGGTAATCATATTCTAAGGTTCACAAAGATGAATCAAGCATTAAGTACACAACGAATGACCTATCGCATTACTAGATCATTAGTCAACTAAGATAAGAAACAACCAATCAATATTCAATAATTAAGTTTCATATTCCTAAGCAAACACACAAGTAAATTAGCGGACATGGAGAACATGCAAGCATACACACAAATAATCAAAGACATAATTGAATTGATGAAGTAAATACTTATCTTGATGTAAAATAGGGTTTAGAACCTAAAATCTTGTACAAGATACCCTTGGTTCGGTTTTAGGTTTTACTCCAAAAGACTCTCTAAAAGCGAAAAATTCGGATTCTATATATAAGATTACATATGCGACGCGTCACCTTATGTTTCGTGGCGCGTCGTGTCGCCGTCATTAGGGTTTCGTCTTGGCCGTTAACCTTGCGGCGGCGTCACCTTATACTGTGTGCCGTCCTCTTGACTTCGGCGCCGTCTGGGTCACATCTAGGCCGTCGAGTTGCGACGGTCTACTCCTTTAAAGCCCGGCGCCGTCTCTTGAAAATCTGAGTTTTGTCTTGACCGTCACAAAATCCTCTGACGTCGTCGCGATTAAGCGATGGCGCGTCGCCTTCTATTTTCAGCGACTTTGAGTGTCTCGATTCGACTTTGGCCATTTTCTTCGTATATTCGCGCCTTTTCGTCCAAATAAGTGCCATTCCAGCATTTTGCCTTCAAGAGACCTAAAAGTGAAAAGGAGCGATATTAAGCAATAACGGATACAAAAGTGATCAAATAAGGGCTAAAACGACCCTCAAAATGGTACCTTTTAAAACCTTATCAAATATCCCTACACTTGTTATTTGCTTGTCCTCAAGCAAATGTGCTTTAACCAATTAATTTATAAGTTAGGGGTCATGAAGCATTGATTCAAAGCGGTCCACAACACATATAAGCCCATAAAAGTCATAACAAGCACGGAAATACATACTAGCACCTCACATGGGGTGTTTGGATACTCACATCTCTCTCGGGTGTATATATGAAATATAACAAATAGGAAATGGAAGATAAACACTCATTAACGGTCCTAGTACATAGATTACCATAGGCTTGAGAATAGATCAAACCTCCATCGCTTTGGCGTAAGCACCTAGGAAAGACTATCAAAGAGGTCTTTTAAAGGGTTGTAATGTTAGGCTTACGGTAGGAAACAAGGGTTTGGTGGGATAGGCTATTTAGTGGTGGAAAGTCAAAAATCTCTATGTTAAATGCATACGAAGAATGGCGTTGCTAAGCCAAGACTCGACACTCTAAAACTCTAGGTAGCGAAATAAACAAACATAAATTTAAAAGATAGATGTAGGATGGTAGCCCGTATTTTTTTTTTTTTTTTTTTTTTTTTTCTATTTTTTTCTCTTTTCTATTTTTTTCGATTTTTTTTTTTTTTTTACTCTACCATCCTCTAAGGTAACATCAAAATGATAGGGATTTATAGGCACATCCCTACACTTGAGTTTTATTACTCTAACACTAATTTGACCCGAATTGAAAAGATCAAAACACTTGGGGTACATTATTATGCAAACAAAGGAATTTGAATTTAACATTCCCTTCCGTCATTTCATAAACTTTAACTTTTCCCATGAATCCCAATCGTCCCAAAGCTGTATACAAGGGATATGACTCGACTTAGCAACTCATGCAAGCAACGGATAATTGAACTAAGGGTTTAGGGTGATAACAATAATGCACTAAAAGTGAGTGCATATAGGGTAGGCTAAGGCGATTTGGGTGTATATTTGGGGTGGGGTGTAAACAATGCTCTTCATTGATATTCGGAAAAACCGAAACATCACGAGAACCGCGAAAAGGATAGGCTCGAGGGGTTAACTAGGGGTATCGTGTACTAAAGATGAGTACAACGCAAAGGGTGTGGGGAATTACTCAACCGATGTGGAAGAAGTAATTATATTACGGGTATCAAACAAGGGTTTATCCTAATGCCTCTTATCATTTAGTTATTCCTAACTACACAAGTGTAGCCTCACTTGCGATCTCGGAATGCATCACAAAACAAGTTCTAGAATCTAATATACTACGGTTCACACTCTAAGCATTAAAGATGAATGCTTTAATTCCTACTAATCTAAGGCGATCCTCACATTTTGGGTGGAATTTGGGTGGTAAAGGGTTTTGTGCTAGTCATGCAACTTCCTATCCGTGAGGCGCTTTTGTTAAGACTAATGGCCCACTCCTATATGTCATGAAAAATTTTAAATTTGGTGCCAAAATTACCCTAACCGACATTTTCTCATGGTTTATTACACAAATGCACTTGGACAAAGCAAATAATCAAGGATAAGCATAGTTTCAAAGTTCCGTTTATTTTCCTCCTACACTTAAAGCGAACATTGTCCCCAATGTTCCCGAAAATATCAAAGTTATGATAATGGAAGGTAATTAAAAAGCGAAAGAAACTAATACTCCCCGATTAGCTCGGTAGGATCCGTGTAAAGTGGTGGTTAAATCCTTTCCAAGAAGAATTATTGCGTGAAAAGCTCCTTCCAATCTTATGTAACTTCTTCTTGACAAACTAAACTGCACACTTGAAGAAAACAAAGCGAAACCTTCGCGTAAAATCGGCGGTAATAATATATATAAGACTCGATTTAAACTAGGATATAATGCTTGTGGAATGGATGTTTACAAATTTCTAAGAAAATTAAGACACGAAAATTCCAAAATTTATAAGTAGCTCGAGAAAAGCGAGAAAAAGTAATCGATGTTTTACTCCTTCACGGCGTCGTCGGTTGCAATCTGACGCCGACACAAAAGCGGTGCGATTTTACGAAAAAATTACGGAAAATTTACATCTTTAGAATCTGGAAAAATTTACGCAAAAACATCCATTATGACTCGATACAAGCATTTGACTCGAACAAACAAACATATATATCTTTTAGTTAATTGTTATTCTCATGTTTACGTTTCTTTTGGCGTGTGTAATCCTCCTACACTTATCCCTTATGTAAAATACCTTTATATGCAATTAAGGCGAGGTTAAAAACAAAATAAAGCATTTTACAAATTTAAACATGAGGATAAACAATTAATAAAAGATATATGACACTAACAAGCAAACAATTAAGCATGGGTTGCCTCCCAAGCGCTTTTCTTTATTTAAGAGTCTTGTAGCTAGACTCGTAGTCGTACTCTCGTTTTGCACTACCGCCCTCTTGGCGGTCTCTGTCGAGGATTCCATGTTGTAGAAGTGTCCTATGATGCACCTCTCTAAGAGTTCGTCCTCTCCCCACTCGGTCCTATATTTCGGTCCTAAGTTCAAACAATCTTTATAGAACCCGAAAATCTTAGCCATAACATAATCTACTCCTTTTCCCTATCCTCATCATTCACCTAATAGACCGAGCGGTTTAAGTTCCTTTTCATCATTAGAGTGATGAAAACTTCTCAATCTTAAGCGGCATTTGGTAAGCTATGTCGTCGGTCTCATCCTTGAATCGCACTACTCTAACGAGGGTCATAGGTCATCCGGTGCTTTCTATGAATGGTTTTCCTAGAATAACGTGGGACAAGCTAGGGTCTATGGTGTGCTAATATCATCCACAATTATGAAGTCCGTAGGGGACGTGAAACTACCTACATAGACGGGCAATCCCTTAACTCTACCAAGAAAATTGCACTTATCACTAGGATTATCGGGGTCTTGCCTAGTTGGGATAGGCTTCTTCATTATCCAGTTGTAGTAGGTGCTAGTCATTATGTTGATTGGGGATTTGCGATCAATGTAGGCCTTTGCCACAAAAAGGTGTCCTATGCAACATGGTATGTTAAGATTCCAAGGGTTCCCAAACTTGATTCTAGGGCTTTTCTAACATACATGTGACGGAGGTCACGCACTAAGTGAGGGTGGCGGGATAGTTCTTCTTCCGTAGGAAATTTGTTGAAATAGTCAATGTCTACTTCATCTACTTCCTCGGGTGTTTCATCATCCACAAGCGTATGGTCCTCTTAGTCAATCATTTCTATCCGGTTTCACTAAGGCGATGGTATTGACGAATTGAGCGTGCTTAGTTAGCTTGCTTGGATCCTTAATCTCAATACACGAAGGCTCGGGAGTTGAGATAGCACTAACCTTCTTATCACTATTAGTTATGGCTTTCAAAGGTTGTCTATCTTCCTATCCATCTCGGCTTGTTGATGGTTAAAGCGGTCAGAGCTTAGCCATTTGGGTTTCTTGAGATGCAACTAGGTTTTGCAACATCCTTGATGTTTTGTTGGTTAGGACCGTTAGGTGGGGCCATGAGAAATCATTGGAGGTGAATTCTTTGGTTTGTCCCGTAGAAGTCGGGCTTGCTTTTCCATGCCTCACGGGTTTCATTGAAATTCCTAGGTCCGGGTATTGTAGGGAATCTTCCTCCGTTCCATTAATGCGAGGATGCGTAGTCAGCGGAAGCATGTTCGGGGATCGGGTGCTAGTCTTGCGTGTTATGAGGATCACAAAGCGGCTCATGAGGAAGAAACTTTGTTCACATGGTGTGAAGACTTAGGATTTTCGTAAGAACTCATGAGGAAGTTAACTTGATCTTCAAGTTCGATCATCCTACGGTCGGAAGGTTGTGAGTTGATGGAAGGCAAGGAGATTGCCTTGGCGGTTTAGGTAGCTCACGGGGTCATCCCAACTTTCGTTGTCGTGAGGCAAGGTCCTCTATTATACCCCATGATTCTTCCGCGGTGAGATCACTAAGTTTTCCACCGGCCGCTTGGTCAATGGATCGCTTAGTGGGAAGTTGACATGATCATAAAGATTTGGACTTGGAGCCAAGATCAATGCCGTGATGAGGACTTTATGAAGTAAGTCCTTGAATCGGGTCCATGCTTCGTAGAGATTCACCTTGGCGTTGTTGGAACATCAAGATGTCATTCCTAAGCTTAGTGGTTCTCCCGGTGGGAAAAATTGAGCAAGGAAGCGAGAGGTAAGATCATCCCAACTTGAGATGGAGCCGTGAAGTCGCTCAAGCCAATTACTAGCTTGGTCCCGTAGAGAGGTGGAAGAGGCAGTAGCGTGGTCTCCCGAGTAGTAGCATCAAGGTCGATGGAATCGACAATTTTGAGAAATCCCTCGGATCTTGATTTGGATCTTGAACGAAGTCCATGGAATACACATCCGTTTTGCACCAACCGGATGGTGTCGGATCGCAGGGCCGTAGTTTGGGCTTGGTCGGGAAGCTCAATGGTGTTCCTATAGCCTAGGTGGCTTGGTCTTGAGTATTCACCAAGAGTACGGGCTCTTGGCGGGTCATTTGGTGGTGGGTTGATGAGTGGTGGTTGGTTATCATCCTCCATGATGAAAAGTGATGGGTATTACGAACAAAGGTCACAAAGAAGGGGGATAGACTAAGAGAAAGCTAAAAATGAGAAAAAATTTACTTGATAGGAATCAAGCAAAGAACCTAAGCGAGGTGGACTACTAACTAGCTATTCTATTCCCGGCGTGGCGCCAAAACTTGATAACGCTACACGCGTCGTTCGGGGTCAAGGAAACTTCCTTTTCTTGAGCAAGTTTTATAACACCTAGGCGATGAACCTAATCGTTGTAGTGTAGTAATTAGGGTAAGCCACGGGTATTGATATCGTTCTCTGGGGAATAGGAATGCTAGTAAGGAGTTACTACGCTAAGGTTGAGGTTGAAGAAGATTATTTTTGTATTTTTATATTTTATGAAATTGAAAGTACGAATCTCGGGTATTGGATTTGGGGGTTGGTATTTCTACCGATTACTCTACTATTATCTAATTATCTAAACTAAGGTTGTGGGAGTCTATGTCTAATTAATGTGTGCTCGTATGATAGTTTAAAGATGTGTTTACTTAGGTTTTACTACTCCTTAATTATCTCCTATTGATGGTTGAGTTGTCACGTCCTTATTCTTAGTTGCGTTGTGTGTCTAAAGTTGTAGGGTATCGTTTCTCCCTAACTCTTTGAACTTACCAAAGGGTCTCGTCTACAAAACCCACTAGGGATGATAAACTCTTACTCTAAGGCACTCTTTGGATGGTTTAGCCTACAACTACTCGGTAATCATATTCTAAGGTTCACAAAGATGAATCAAGCATTAAGTACACAACGAATGACCTATCGCATTACTAGATCATTAGTCAACTAAGATAAGAAACAACCAATCAATATTCAATAATTAAGTTTCATATTCCTAAGCAAACACACAAGTAAATTAGCGGGACATGGAGAACATGCAAGCATACACACAAATAATCAAAGACATAATTGAATTGATGAAGTAAATACTTATCTTGATGTAAAATAGGGTTTAGAACCCTAAAATCTTGTACAAGATACCCTTGGTTCGGTTTTAGGTTTTACTCCAAAAGACTCTCTAAAAGCGAAAAATTCGGATTCTATATATAAGATTACATATGCGACGGCGTCACCTTATGTTTCGTGGCGCCGTCGTGTCGCCGTCATTAGGGTTTCGTCTTGGCCACGTTAACCTTGCGGCGGCGTCACCTTATGCTGTGTGCGCCGTCCTCTTGACCGGCGCGTCTGGGTCACATCTAGGCCGTCGAGTTGCGACGGTCTACTCCTTTAAAGCCCGCGCCGTCTCTTGAAAATCTGAGTTTTGTCTTGACCGTCACAAAATCCTCTGACGGCGTCGCGATTAAGCGATGGCGCGTCGCCTTCTATTTTCAGCGACTTTGAGTGTCTCGATTCGACTTTGGCCATTTTCTTCGTATATTCGCGCCTTTTCGTCCAAATAAGTGCCATTCCAGCATTTTGCCTTCAAGAGACCTAAAAAGTGAAAAGGAGCGATATTAAGCAATAACGGATACAAAAGTGATCAAATAAGGGCTAAACGACCCTCAAAATGGTACCTTTTAAAACCTTATCATAAATGAAAGGTTGTTTTTGTAAATTATTGTTGAGTTAAGGTTGAGTTATGCTAAGGGTGTTGATACTCACACCATTTTAATTGATAGTTACACCACTTTGTACAAACTGTATAGCACACCGTACAACACTGTAATGCACAGATTGTGGTGAAAGTATAAAAAGTTGTGTTGTGAGTATCACTGCCCTTATGATAAGGAGTGTTTTTTTATTGAGTTAAGGTGAAATGTTAAGCTGATGTGGCGCTGACGTGGCGTGTGTTAAAGCTTAACTTGAGGGCAACACACCCTTTGCTCTAAGAGCATTTGCAACAATAACTTGAGTTAAGGTTTAACCTCCTGCCACGTCAGCGCCACATCAGCTTTAACATTTCACCTTAACTCACCCAAAAAACACCCACTATCATAACATCCCAAGGTTAAACCTTAACTCACATATTTTCAAATTCAACCCCTAAACTAAAACAAACACTTAATTTATTAAAAAACATATCATTAATTTGAAAACATATTACAATACGAAATTAGAAAAAAAAATTACAACGAAATAAAAAAAGACACTGGAAATTAAACGTTACAACATAAAGGAAATGACGAGAATACAATCTACTGACGAGGTTGCAAGTTATATTTTTTGATGATTCAGTCTTTTTCGTCATTGATCCAAGCCACGACATTTGGATCTTTGCCATCAGTGTCAATCATAAAAAACTTCATCTCTTCCAACCTTGTTATTGTTTCATCTTTGACTTGATGGGCCCGATCGCCGCTTGGCGGTTTCACGTTGATCGATACTCGTTTGCCATAGTTTCGGTGAATTGACTTGACGAGCTCGTTCCTCCGGTGCTCGCTCCCCCAGTACTTGTCGTGCTCTCGGATCTTGTTTTCTTGGAAGCACGTTTTTTTCCCATGGGGCGTGGTTGTTCATCATGACCAAACAAAGCCTCGTTGTTTGGCTTGGGACATCGCCTGTTAAATCAACCGGATCTGGCGTGTCCCATTTCTTTAGCTTACGCAAAACCTCCCAAGCATCATCGAGAGCAAACGACACTGATTTGTGCTCGTCACGATACATTTGCTTCGCCCGTTTCATGACATCCATCTCACTTTCCCCACTTCTCTGTTCCCGTTGCGCACGTTTGAAAAAACCGTTGAACTTTGTGCAATCACGGTTCAACGTTTTCCACTTGCTTGTCATCATATCCTTGTTGCGTCGATTGAACTCATTTCTGACCCGTATCCAAAACGTATCTTTGGATTGTGCACGCCCGACTATCGGATCCTCCGTAACAGCTACATAACACCTGGCAAGTAATTCTTCCTCTGATGGTTGCCAACGCCTAGCAACGCAGTCTTCGTCATCATCATCATCGATTGGTTCGGGGTCTTTGGATTTTTTGGACTTTCGTTTAATACGACATTTGGATTTTTTTGGAGGAGACGTGGGTGTTTCAGGAATATCATGTGTTTCAGTTTGTGAATGTTGTGAGTGTTGTGAGAATTGTAGATTTTGAAAGTTGGTGTTTAATGTGTTTTGTTGATTTTGTTGCCAATACAGATATTGTTGATGTTGTAGGAAAAGATCTTGGCTCGACAAGCCTAGTGGGTTGGGAAAAGAGATGTTGGGGTTTGAAGATGAACCCCGCGTTCGGGTTAGAAGATGAACCCGGGTTTGAGGTATTCCACCCACAATCGAGAAGATTCATGAATGTATCATCGTTGTTATCTCCCGACATTTTTTTTTTTAGTAATTGGAATTATAAGATTGAGAGGATTGAGTAGTGGAAGTGTGAAAAAAAATGTTGTTTTACTTGAGTATTTATAGTGGTAAAAAAATGTTTTTGATTTTTTTTTTATTATTATTTTTTTTATAAAACTAGCCTTTAGGTTCGCGGGGAGGGGGGGTGTAAAGTGATTTTTTTTTTAAACCCCAACGGCTAGTAGCCGTTAGGGGGTAAACTGATTTTTATTTTTATTTTTTTAATGCCAAATAACGTCCGTTATTGGGCTAACGTGGGCACTATAACACCGGAATAACGCGTGCACTGGTGTGGTTAACGCCGGTTAACGTGGGCTAACGCCCGTTTAACGTGAGGGGGGCGTTAAGGTTGCGAGTGCTCTAAGAGCATCAGGTATAATGGCATTTTTGCCTCGCCAAAATGACGTGGCATCACTTTCAGCGGCGCCAAGTGTTGGCCATGATACCATTGTGGCTCGCCAAATTGAAATTCGTCACTTCTCCAACATGATAAACGACAAAAGAGATGTGTTGTTGGTTTTTTTTTCTTGGTTTTTTCTTTTATCTTTGGGTTTTTTGGTTGGAGCGGTGCAGGTTCACAAACAAAGAAGACAACTGATGTGTTTTTTGTGTTTTTATTACTCCGTATTTTATAAAAATAAAATTACATTTTAAGTCCTTTAGGTTTGTTTTGCTTGTCATTTTTTACTTTAAATTTACAATAATGTATATAAAAAATGGACAGTTGGTGTGTTGTTTATTTTATAGAAAATAAATTTACAATTTTGTATTTTTAGTTTTGTATTGTATTTTTAGTTGAATGAATACAATTTATTTTATTTGGAAAAACAGAAAAGAAAATATAATTGGGGATGAGTGGGCTAGAATAAATTTAAGTTGAAGTTAGTTATGATAAAGGGGTATTTTGAGTTTGAGTGTTGAAATGATGCAGATCGTGGGGCCGAATAATTTAAAATTTTAATGTCACTATACCTAATCTTCTAACTGGTTCCAAAAATTATATCACACGTTTAAAATGTATCACAAAAAAGAATAAAATAAAGGGTCCCTATAGAAAAGTAAAAACATCATAGTATCCAACAAACATTGGAAACGTGGCAAGTGATTTCCGGTTCTCGCTCACCAAACCAACAAACTTTTTCCGTATATTAAGGGCCCGTTTGGTTTATAGATGGGTTTAGATTAGAATTTGGATTTGAATGTAAAGTTGTAGATTAGGATTTGGATTTGAATTTAATGCAGGAGAGAGAAAAATATTTAAAATTATATTATATTTAAAAAAAATGATTTATAAATGATTTATATAAAATGTGAGAGGAGAGATAGAGAGAAAATGAAGTGGAATTTTTTTATCTTAAAACCTCTGCCTCTCCCTACTTTAACACACTCCTTATTATTTAGAATTAAATCCAAACCCAAGAGCTACCAAACAACTTAAAAATGAGGTGGGGTCCACTTTTCTAACCCCAAACCCAATCTAAACCCACAAACCAAACGGGCCCTAAGATCCTTCTGGAGACTATTATGCAACATCAAAACCCCTATTTAACACACATTATCATCATGATAAGCTAAATAAACTCACCACTTATCAAAATGAAAAATCTGTTAAAAAAAAAATGAAAAATGCTGAATTATTCAGATGATCAGATCAATATTAAACCAGGTTGTTTCTATTATTGATCTTAATTATTTTCTACGCCAAGCTTATTCAGATCATGTATATGATCATTCTAATTTATGTGCTTAACTTTTAATCACCTTCACCAATATTCATACTCTCTTTGTGCTGCTATTTCATAAATTGGTGGAGGTAGTTATTATTATTATTAGCCTTTTTTAAACCTTATTTGGCATTATATTATTGTATATATTTATTTATTTAGTTTGTCATACTAGAATTGTTGAAACATTTTGCTAGTTAAATACTTAATTAAATGCATTTATTTTTACCAAATGTCTTCTGTCTCAATAGTAATGTTACCTCGTCTTATGAGAGAAGCTCCCTAATAAAATGGTTTGTGGGTTCAAGTTTTGCTTAAAACATGTAAGATAGATTTGTGGTTTAAATATTATGAGATAGTTAAAATTATTGTTTCCAAAAAAATGCATTTTTTGGTGGATGGCCATTTTAAACAAAGGAAGTAACAATTTAGAAACTTGTGATTTGTGTTTAAAAAGTAAACAATTTTTTTCTAGATCGAATCTCTTATGGTATTTTTAACGAAAATCTTTTATCTCGAATTGAAGTGGTTCTCCTAATTATATTTTCTTCTACATTTCATCAACAAAAACTTGTTCCTTGTTGCCTTAGATCTGTTACGAGATCTATGTTGTTGATGCGTAGGGGCGGGCCAAGGGGGTTTCTAGCAGCCCCGTGAACTACATAGATTTTTTTTTGCGTGGTGTGAAATAATGTCAATTTTTTTTTTTTTAAATGCACCTCGTCCTAAAATTATGTGTTACGTTTCTTTAGTTATACTAAAATGCACCTCATGACTTTTAGTTCTAGGTATGTCACTGTTAATGCGGATGAGATGGATTACTCGATCTAGAATAGCTCTTTTTTTGTTATGAACTATGGTATTGCACTAATATTTTTAAATTTGTGAACATAGTTTCTACGATTTAGATTTATTAGGTGAACTACGTTGAAAAACAACAAATGATAAGCTTCCATGTCTTGTTGATGAGGATAAATTTCGTTCCTCATCAATTCGTTAACGGGAGCAAAAGTGAATTGATAAACTGATCCTGACTTACTTCTGCTTTGCACTCTTCATGCACCGCAGTTCAAGCTAGTTTTCGACATTCTTCAACTTCTTAATTTTTTTAGCACAAGTGATTATACATTTTTTTAGCACAAGTGATTATACATTTATTTTTATTTTCGTATCTTAAATAATCAATTTCAAGTATTTAGACGTGGTTAACGCTTGTTTTTGGTTACTCGCGTAATATGTTTACTTTTGCCCCCTAGATTTTTACCTTGCACACTAAAAATACAAATTGAGTGATAATTTGTTGCAAATGATGAGTACTTCGCATCAATTAAGTTACAAGAAGCTAAGAAGTAATGCGAGCAATGTTTGTTCTTAGTACTTCCATGACCATCTGATGCGCCTTTATCACTCTTATGCTCCTCTGGAAAACCTTATTCTACAATGTATTAAATTATTGTTATGAACTATGGTGTCATCCTTAGTGTCGATGTAATTCTAGCTTCTTGTTAGCCGTTAGTTATTTATCAATATATATGCCTTTCCAAAAACAAAAACTAGTATTTTTGAATTTCAAAACTTAAATACTTGGATTTAGAGGGTTACACCATCCATGTTTAAAATGACAAGCTTCCATGTCTTGTTGATGAGGATAAATTCCGTTCCTCATCAATTCGTTAACGGAAGCAAGAGTGAAATGTCAAACTGCTTCTGTTTTACTTCTGCTTTGCACTCTTCGTGCATTGCAGTTCAGGCTGGTTTTCGACATTATGTTTTTCATATGGCAGATAATCGTTATGTAGTTCCTAGTTTGTATATTTACGCGCATCATCTATTTCAAAATGTTTGCCGATTGCTTCTTTTTACATCACGTACGCACAATACAAGTAGACTGATAACATGTTGCAGATGATGAGTATTTCACATATGCTGAGTTACAAGAATCTCACTAGTATCGTGAGCGATGTTTGTTTTTAATACTTCCATGACTCTGATGCGACTCCATCCATTTTATTTTCTTCCACTAATACGTTTCTTGGTAGCTTAAAAAGTTGTATCTTTACGTGTAAGTTGACTCTTGTATTTGCATTTATATCTTGAACTTCGCTGATTGTTTAATAAGCAATTGACAATATACATGGAGTGACAAATTGTTGCAGATGATGAGTAGTTCACATAAATCTAGTTACAAGAAGCTCGCTAGTAATGTGAGCGATGTTTGTTCTTAGTAATTCCATGACTCTGATGCAACTCTATCACTTCGATGTTCCTCTAGAAAACTTTTTCTACAATGTTTGTCTTTGATAAATACTAACTAATATTAAAAGATGTTTGTACGGTAGTCTTGTTTTTTTTCTTTCGGGTCTTTCTTGCCTTAATCATCTTGTTTGAGGTAAGGAGATGTCATTTACATTGTAATGATTTTTGTTTCTGATGGTTATGTCATTGTTGCCTTTAAATAAAATGTTTGTATGGACAGTGGCCGAATTAATGGAATATTATGAGATATAGTAATGTTAATTTACTTCATACGCGAAAGACGGGATCGAGTACGTTGATATCGTAATGTTAATATATCAGTAAGACTCCGCTTTGTACTGCTAATTCTCATAAATAACTAAATAAGCTTTATTGTATCGCCGTTAAAAAAGCGTCATTGTCGCTATTTAGTATTTTGTTACAAGATATAAAGGTAAACTCAACTTTGAATTAAAGTGAACTCGACTTCAAATTGAACCTCTAAATTAGAGCTTATACGTTACGGTTCCAAAAATTCAAGCCTTTATGTTAGTTTCAGAAAACTTTGTACACTTCATTTCTTTCAATTCTGATTTCACCACTGTGTGTAGATTTATCTTAGCGTGTATTCACGGCATGTTCGTGGATCCTGTGAAATAAAATTTTCCGTGAATCACGATTTTAGTTTATTATGTTCTTTTTGACAATAAATTTACTGGATATCAAGAATTTCGTTTAGCCCGTCCCGTTCGGGCTCGAGCCGTTAGCCCCCGCACTTCCCGGGCTTAAACCCATTGCCCGTTGACCGTTCGGGCGAATATCTGTATAATGCTTTATTATTTGTATTAGTGACATTTAATGCGGGGTTTCGCGCGTTGCGTGACGGATACTGCGAAATAAAATTTTCCGTGAATCATATATTTTAGTTTATTATATTCTTTTTGATAATAAATTCACAATTTCAAGAATTTCGTTTAGCTAGATGCGTTCGGACTCGAGCCGTTTTCTGATGCTAACTCGTGCTCGACCCGTTTGGCGGCGTGCCGTTGGATCGTACTCGTTGAGCTCGGGCCCATTTGGACCGTTCCTGCTCGAGACTGAATATTGTATAAAGTTCTTTATTATTTATATTAGTGACATTTTAATGCAAGAATTATGTTTAAGTTGGTTGTATAATATGCTTGATAATTTGTATTTTTTGTATAAGCTGTATTAATTCTATTTATTGACCAGTTAATTAATTAACTACATATTTTGACCACATTAATAGTGCTTTGTATTTTGTACATTAAGCTTAAAACTTGTAAGTCTTAAAACCAAAATTGATGAAAAAGATCATTAATAGTGCATTATATCTATACTACTATATAATGTATTTAAGTTGTGGCTCATAAAAATTAAGATAAGGGCTCCGTCGTTGGGTGACATGTGTCACTTTCTATCTAAAAATAACAAAAAATGAGGGCTCTAACAAACTAAAATAAAGAAATCGAATAATGGGGTGTGTACGTGTCGATTCTTAACTAATTAATCAACTTTATTTTAAAATTTAAATATCTTTTAATTCGTTTAATTTTTTATGATCTAATTTCACCATATTTTTAAAATTTTGTGCTCTTTAATTCAACATCCACTTTGATATATTTTTATTAGTTTTAGTTTTACATTTTTAGTAGGTTTATTTTATTTTGATTCAAATTTTATAACTTTAACCTTTATTTCAATCAATACAAACTTTATTTATCAAAATCATTTATTTTTTGGAAAGTGTTTGTGGGGAAAGAGATTGTGAAGATCTTTTATATGCGGGAATAATGATGTCACGGAAAGATCTGAAACCCAAACAAACACATACAACTAAAACATATACTTTGGAGTGTTGTGAAATGAATTCACTAGCGGGTGGGAATGCGAGGAGAGTTGGGTTAGCAATTCATTTACTATATTTATTATATAACTATATTTATCATTTGCCACGCTGGTGTATCCAACTAGTATTGTACAATAGGCTTTGTATTTTGTAAGTCTTAATTTTAAGACTATGAGAAGAAAAATTCATTCCTCTATTATAAGTAGTATAGATATCTGAATTTGCAAGTAATTGCAACTATTGTTGGTATTATTAAGTTATCCAAGTTGGTTTTTTAACTTGTGATTTTTTTATTATTATTATTATTTTCCCCCTCTTTTGGCATGTCTTTTACATTATATAAGAAATCATTTGGCGAGGAAAACCTATGGTTCCGTGCCTCCAAACTTATGGTTCCGTGCCATCATTAATAAAATATTGTGTTGGGCCGGTTTCTTTTGTTTGGGCCTATCTTCTTTGCGGTATTAAGTCCGGTGAAGCCCAACAAGAATACATAACTTGCTCGGTATAAACGGTATGTATTCTTTGTGCTGTTTCCAGAAGTAGGCAACTCTTTCTACCAACCTAAACACAGGTCGGTGTTCCAGATCTCTTAGGGTTTCATCTTTCCTTGCATGTTTATCGTTTGTTTTTCATGTTTGTTGTTTGTTTTTTTTTTATGTGCAAATGCTTTGTTTGTGATTTGAGGTTTGGGGTTATGCATGTTACTTTTTCGTTATGCATGTGGAATTTTGTTGTTCGTTATAGTTTATTCATCAAATATGGTTACTAACGTTGTCGCCTGCCTTTGTTTGATGTAATCCTAAAAGTGTTATCCCAAGTTTATGCTCCCTATATTGTGTGCCTGTTAGATTTGTCAATTGTTTTTGGCCTATATTGTATACTGTAATGAGATCCAAAAAAAGACCTGTTCCTGCCCGGGGTTTGGGTGATCATAAGTCTGGTGACATGGGTGAGAGGGTTATGGGACTCATTGATGATGTTGGTGTGTCGCCTGTGCCTCTTGAATGTGAAGACTATTGCGGTCACCGGAAACGACGTTCTTCGGATGATGGTCATGATCCTATGCATGTTAGCAAAAAGACATGTACTGACCAGCAGTTTGTCAGTCTACATGCACGAGGTTAGCCGTCCTAAATCACTTTTTTCATGTTCATCTATGTCTGCATATGTTGCTCGCTCATGTGTTTGTGTGCCGTAGGTCTACCGAAACGACATTGTTCGGATGATGGTCACGACCCTATGCATGTCAGCAAAAAGACATGTACTGACCATGGATTTGTCGATGTACATGCACCAGGTTAATCGTCCTAAATTGTTTTTCCATGTTCATCTATGTTTGCATATGTTTCTTGCTCATGTGTTTGTCTGCCGTTTGATTTGCTTGACGATGCGGGTGTGCTCCACCCATATGCAGACATGTCCGCTGCTGGTATAAGACAGATTGTGTGGGATTTTGGAACAGGTTCTGTTATACATCGGCAACTGTCTCCAATGGATGTCACATGCCATCAATCAGCGGACTATCGTTTAACAGATACTATACAAAGTTGTGAGGCTGCTTATTTTTCTGTACCTCAAATGCCGGTGTTTCTACATGCAGGTCGTTGCTATGGTTGTTGTCATAATGGTTTACTGATTGTTATTTCCTTTTCTGTCGGTTTATGTTCGTAACTCACATCAACTAAAAAGTGAAGCCTATAAATGAGACGTAACTGAAAATGCAAAACTTGAGTTGCTCTATTATCACTTACTAAATATATTAATGTACCTAAATATAAACATAAGTCAAGCTATAAAAGTTGTGCAATATGAATGTATTTTATTCTTTTTTGAACCTTCAGCATAAATTATTTTTGAAAAATGAATTGAAACTTAGTGTTGAATTAAAACAACACCGCCTATTTATACTCATGAAGCTAATTGACAAACTAGTGACACTTCCCAATACCTATTAAAAAAAATAGCACGTACATATTCCCTATATAATTGACAGCTAAAATAACAAATTAAAATAAAGTGTGAATACTTATAATATATTTAATTAGTCATACCCCAGTTCCCAATATTCTTTTTGGTCTTCATCATCTCTTCTCCATTTTCCAACCTCCTCAACAATCTTCTCTGTAACTCCACAATTTCCAGAAAAAAAACTTTGAAAATCAAATTGATGATATTTTCTTCTTGTAGAGGCCACTTTAGTTTCTGGGTTGAGGGCACCACCAATTTTTGCAACTAATTTAACTATTTTCCTTATCAATTTAGCCAATCCGGTGAGGCTTTATTGGGGGCCTTTCCCCCAACTACTTACAAGGTGGCTCCGCCCCTGATTGTCAATAATTAACATTTTTCATTTCACTGAACATAGGGCCCTCTGTCGTACATGTTACGGGAAATTCATCGTCAGGTAACTGTTTTTCCTTCACGGCATTTACATTTGCTTCCTTAACTTATTCTTTTCAGTTGACATTCTATCTGTGGGGTTCAATGATCCACAGGTTATCCAACAGATGCACGGAATAGTGTCAAAGAGCTTTTCACGCTTAAACTTAGGTGCCATGCTCACACTCGCAGTCAGTTTTTGGTTTGTAGCCTTCGTAAGTCTACACATACTTACACTTTTGTTCCATCTGTTATTGCGAGCGGCACAGGAAATGGGTATACCATAGTATCATCCTTTTGTTAACAATTCAGGAACACTTATATCTTATGGCTCATGCGGTTACTAAACATTTTCAGATATTCCGCCCCATCAACTTGCAGCTGTGTTGGACATTGATGCCAGGCCTGCGAGGACAAGGAAAAGACGTAATGTCAACAGGGAGAATGGTGATTCTAACGTTGCTGGGCCTATTGACAGGCCCTTGCCTCAATGTCACACGACTCCAGCTATAGTTCAGTTGTCGGATAAAACACCTTTACATGAGACGGCAGGTAAAGATTGTTTTTGTTCATGTCACATGTCTTTGGTTACTCATGTGCCAATTTTTATGCAATGTAATTCATACTTGTAACAGCCATTCTCACCTGTTATAACCTTTGTGTTATAGGATATCTGCCTGCTGACACTGCCCCAATTATGAACAGCCACCGAGTTTCTTCTGATGGGAATGATGATCCTAATGTTGTTGGTACACCTGCTCCATGTGGTGGGCCCCAATATGGAACATGTTCAGATGTTGGTCAGCGACCAGACGAGGTGATCTTAAACGAAACACGCGGTAATCACTTATCTTTTTGACCTGTTGTTGTTTTTGTTCATTGGTAGCTGACATGCTTCATATTTGGTCAGAATAGTTGTTCAATTTTGTTGATTTTGGTTGTTTATAATGTTCAGATATACCTGTCACTAATAAGGCTTCCGTTAGGACAAGGAAACGGATTAGACCAGATAGGAATGATAGCGACCCCGATTTAGGCAGCCGACACCAAGCAGGTGGTTCACGCAATCGTCGTGCAGGTTTGTACATATTGGTTGTTGGCTATATTTGAATGTAAATTAGCATAGTTGTCATCCAATTTGTTTGCCTTTATTATTATCTAATCTATCCGTGATGTAATCTATCCTTTCGCTATTTCACAGGTCCTCCAGAAGAATACATACCTTTCGGACCATGTGGGTGTGTATGTTCCCATTGTCACGCAAGGTTTTGGTACGAAGAAAGGTTGAGTGCATCAACTAGGCGGACATGTCCTCTTTACCATCATTGTTGCATGGGTGGGAGAGTTATAATATTCGTACCAGGAGATTATCCGCCTTATGTTCGACAGCTTTTCAATGACCAACATTTCGTTGACAACATCAGGGCGTATAACCAAATGTTCGCGATGACATCCCTAGGTGCAAGCATAGATGAAACAGTCAATGTAGGGAGGGGTCCTTATGTGTTCAAAGTTTCAGGAAGCATATACC
This sequence comes from Chrysanthemum lavandulifolium, assembly GCA_022545495.1. NCBI lineage: Eukaryota > Viridiplantae > Streptophyta > Magnoliopsida > Asterales > Asteraceae > Chrysanthemum > Chrysanthemum lavandulifolium. The sequence continues at coordinate 111,575,545 of CM040239.1, read as the reverse complement.
ATCGCATTGGTAAACTTTGTCCTGAACCTGGTGAAACGCCAAGGTTTTTGCAATTGTATATCTACGACACTGACAACGAGGTGGAGAACCGCCTGTCTCATTTTAACGAAACTACAAGAACAACGCTTAGACAAGATATAGTCCCTGGCCTTATCCATTTCCTTGATCATAACAACGCACTGGTGCAATTGTTCAGAACTGCAAGGGACAAACTAAATAACGCTGACGTTCCAGAATTTAAAGTCAGGCTATTTTCGGCTGTCGGTTCAGCACGCCATGAATTACCAACAGCAGATCAAATTGGAGCAATTGTATACGAAAGTGGACCGAATTCTGCTACAGAATTTGATGTTGTCATTCAACAGCATTCAGGTGAACCGGAAAGGATAAATAAGCTGCATCCCTGTTACATGTCACTATAGTTTCCTTTGTTGTTTGTATACGGTGAACAGGGCTACGATAAGGATCAAAAGCTGATTGGCTGTGCGGGTGATGATACAGAAAGCGACAAAAGGGTGACGATGAATGCATACTACGCGTACATGTTGCATGACCGGGTGAATAAATATGGTCTGCTAATGAGGGGGGAGACTATTCCAGCAGTATGTTGTCACCGCGTATTGTGCCATAGAACAAAGTCGGATGGATTTTATTAGGAAAAAACAATCTGACATTAGAGGAAACTTTCTCAGGGGGGTTTACGACGCAATGTCAATGGGGGACAATGATGGCTCTGATGTTGGAAGTCGAATCATCTTACCAGCATCATTCACGGGAGGTCCAAGATACATGTACAACCACTATTTGGATGCACTTGCAATCTGCCGCATACATGGGAACCCTACGTTTTTTGTAACATTTACATGTAATGTTCATTGGCCAGAGATACAACAATTTATGGCATAATTTCCAACGCTGACAACTGTGGACAGGCCGGATGTGATTGATAGGGTCTTTGAACGCAAGATACACCTGTTAATAAAGTATGTCCGTGACCGGAAGCCTTTCGGCAGTATATGTGCAGGTCAGTTATAACACGTTACTTACATTGTTTTCTCCATTTTCATATGCCTTTCTGTTGACTCTTTCCACACCACAGTCACCTATTTGACCTGCATCTCAGATTCTTTTTTTCGCTTTGTGGTGTTTTTATGCATACACTCTGTCACGTTATTTAATAATATATGTTGTCCGTGCAGTTTTGTATACGGTGGAATTCCAGAAACGTGGACTGCCGCATTGTCATATGCTTTTTTGGAATGACTCTGCTTCAAAAATAAAGTCTCCGGAAGACGTTGATAAATACGTCTCAGCAGAGTTACCTGATGAGGACAGAGATCCTGAGGGTTTCAGAGTCATATCAGAATTTATGATGCACGGCCCGTGTGGAGCGGCGGCACCAAATGCTTCGTGTATGCGTGACCGCTCAGTATGTAAGAAAGGGTTCCCAAAAGATTACTGCAACAACACTTACATCGACAAATCAGGATATGTTCATTATCGAAGACAAGACAAAACCATACGGTCTACAAGAAACAATATGCGCCTAGACAATGTTTACGTTGTTCCCTATAACAGATCATTGTCAATGAGGTTTTATGCCCACATAAATGTTGAGTGATGTGGTTGGACTATGGTTATAAAGTACCTATTCAAGTACATATCGAAAGGGACAGACAGGATCGTTGCTCTGATAACGAGGAGAACAGGTCCATTTGCTGCCGCTGGCTCACAGGCATCAACATCAGCGCCTGCAACCAACGGTTCTCCTGTAGTGATTGACGAAATCAAAAACTTTGTTGACGCAAGATACATAGGCCCTCATGAAGCATGTTGGCGTATTCTTAATTTCGATATCCATTCTAGAGAACCGGCTGTTCAAATCCTTGCTAAGCATTTGGAAAATATGCAGCGAGTGACCTTCAGAGGTACTCAATCATTGCAATCGGTCATTGATAATCCAGGAACACACAAGACAACTCTCACATAATGGTTGAGCTTTAATCGTGCCTCTACAATCGGCAGACATCTTACGTACGTAAATTTCCCATCTGAATTTGTATGGTCGTTCAAAGATAAGGAATGGTATCCTAGACAGAATACAAATAAGCCGTCTATTGGAAGGCTGACGTATGTGCATCCAGCTGCAGGAGACCTTTTCTTCCAGCGACTGTTACTTTCTCATCAAAAAGGATGCACCTCATTCCCTGGTATTAGGACAATTAATAATCACACTTACTGCAAAAACAGAGCTGCTGCAAAGGCAATGGGCCTTTTGGAAAACGACGGTGAATGGTCTATTGCCATGGAAGAAGCATCCGCAAAAGCAAGTGCATCGGAATTGCGGTCGCTCTTTGTGTAGATACTTATTTTTTGTGAAGTTTCGGATCCGGTTGCACTGTTTGATTCTTTCTGGGAACATATGGCACATGACATACCTAGAACACTGGCTGACCTCTATGGGACAAGAGTGGCGTATCTGAATGAGCCAGAGCTAAAAGGAGGGTTACTTTATGAACTGGAATCCTCCTTGGCTTTCTACGGGAAATCGTTAGAAGACTTTGGAATAGATCCACCGCCGGAAGGTTTGCTGAACATTCTCACCAACAAGCTAATAATGGAGGAAAAGTGTTATAACAGAGAAGAACTAGCTAAGGAAAGAGACATTTTGGTCCCGAGACTCAATGACCAACAGCGACAGATATTTGACACAATAATATATTCCATCAACCATAAGATTCAGCAACTCATGTTTGTATATGGACACGGTGGAACAGGCAAAACATTCCTGTGGAAAACCATTATTACAACCTTAAGGTCACAGGCAAAGATCGTTTTAGCGGTTGCATCATCAGGCATCACCTCCCTATTGTTACCAGCAGGGAGGACAACACATTCAAGGTTCAAACTCCCGTTAAATCTAACTGATGAAACCATGTGTAGCATAAAAAGAAAAACGCAGTTAGCTGAACTATTGCAACAAACGGAACTGATCATTTGGGACGAGGCACCCATGAATGATAGGCACTGTTTTGAGGCTCTTGACCGTACGATGCGCGATATTTGTGAAACGCCTCAGATGTTGTTCGGGGGCAAAACAGTTATGTTTGGTGGAGACTTTCGACAGACAATGCCGATAAAAAAGAGAGCAGCAAGAAATGAAGTTATTGCCGCATCCATTTCAGAATCCTATCTATGGCCACATCTAAAGTTTTTTTTTTTTGGACTAAAACATGCGTCTTGAAAGAGAGGGTATGGATGCAGTACAAAAGGAAGATATGCGCACATTTTCAAACTGGTTGCTAAACATTGGCGACGGACAAATAGGTGTGCCGGATGAAATTGATCCGGAAAACGCGTCATGGATACACATCCCTGACAGATATTGTTATCCACCAACAGAAGATGGAAAATGGCAACTCATACGTTTTATATATGATAACGAAACTCTATCTTCCCCTTCAGCAGAATCATTTCAGGACAAGGTTATAGTATGTCCTCAAAACGAGACTGCTGACATGATCAATTTGGACATTCTGAAAACGCTACCGCAGGTAAGTAAATATTACACAAGTAATGACCATGTTGTCCCAGTAGGCAATGACGGGGGCGCTTCAGAATTGCTATATCCGGTAGAGTATTTGAACTCCATCAATCTGAGCGGGTTTCCTCCACACTTGTTAGAACTTAAAGTGGGCACTCCAATCATGCTACTAAGGAATTTGAATCTCGCTGGTGGACTTTGTAACGGTACAAGGATGATCATCACTCAATTGTTAACCCGCGTGATAGAAGCCAAGATAATTACTGGAACAAAGATTGCTCAGAAGGTATTCATCCCCCGTATTGTACTCACCATGAAAGATGAAAAAATGCCGTTTATATTTAAGCGTAAGCAGTTTCCCATAAAGATTTGTTATGTGATGACGATTAACAAAAGCCAGGGACAGTCGTTGAAAAAGATTGGCATCTACTTACCCGAGCCAATATTTGGACATGGCCAATTGTATGTTGCTTTGTCAAGAGCGACAAGTCCGCAGGGTCTGAAGATGGTCATTGCAGACACTTCAAGGAAGCCGCACAACACGACTAAAAATATAGTGTACAAAGATTTTTTGGCAAAAATTAAAAGTCAACAGGTTTTTTCACTTTTTATTTCATCTACATTTTTCTATTTACAATTATTTCTTGACATTTACTCACACCTGTACCAATTTCATCTAACTATATGTATATTTTTTCTTACTGTCTTGCAGGGACATCATCCATGACTCCCATAATATGTCACCATTGATTAAACATTAACCACAATTGTTAACATGTCACTTAATAATGTCTTCAAAATGTGACTCCTACCATGCACCCCATAACAGACATGTACCAACTAATCGTATCTTAGAAAATACTATTACTACTCTTCCCGTGTTTAGTATCGTACTACTTTTATGGTCAAAACTTTTATATCAACATGTGCTTGAAATCCTTGATGCATAACATTAACAGACTGACTGCAGTGCTAAAACCTCCATTTTTCATCATTCGCAGAACAATGGATGAACAAACCAAAGTCACAGCTGGAGTCGGACCAACTGGATCACTAGAGATTGGCGAAAGCACAACAACACATGTACGTAAAGATACTGGAAAAGCCATTATGACAGAGGAAGATGTCATAGACCTGATGGACCTAAAGTCCGAAGACCTGAACAAGCCGTTAGAACTGAAAGTGTATAGGAAATGGTACTCAAGAAATGTCCCGGACCCCAACCCAACAAGCTTATGCGTTATCTTTTTGGACAAAAAGGTAAGCTGCAAATGACAACGTTATGAACTAAACATTCTATAGAATATCCACATACAAGTGACCACTTTTAATTCATGACTAAAATTGCAGGGGGACGCTATCCAAGCCAATGTCCAGTTATGGGACATGCGTCTACTAGATCCTAAACTACAGGTGGGCGGGTGTTATCGCATCCAGGGATATGGATGTAAGAAGACGGACAAATGGCAGCGGACACTGCCAAACAAAATGACACTCCTCTTTGGAAAATACACACAGGTTACACCAATCGAAGAAACAGGATTCCCAGAACATTACTTTAACTTTGCTGCTTATAACGAAGTTAGTCGTAGAACTGAGAACAGGGATTCAATGTTGACAGGTATATCTCCCTTTTTTTCTTATTTTTTTTTATATTTTTTTAAAACCACGAACCACAACTAATATAAACATTAATATCAGACTACATAGGCATTATACGGAACATTGGTGCAATAAAAGAGTTCGGAGATGTAACAACCAACCGAATTGCAAGAAGAAACATCGACATACAGAATCTCAAGTAAGTTTCCCTAACAATGCACCCAAAAAACTTACACAGCCATTCCACTACCGCCATTATTATACCATCGAGACACTAACATAACCAATATTTGCAACAACGGCAATGTTTTAGCATTCACCTTATGGAATGACGCTGCAAGAGGGTTTGAAGTTGGGCTATGCACGCAACTAGAACAACCGGTGGTTATTGCAGTAAGTTCATGCTGGGCGAAGCGTTTTGCAGGTATCAACGCATTTCAGTAACCATATTTAGTTCTCATTATCTAATTTACATCCATTAACAAAGCGGATGAATACAGGAGGGGTACAGTTATCTGCAACCCCTGCTACAAGTTATTATCTTAACCCAGAAATTGAGGAAGCCGAGCAGATACGAGAACTGTAATTACCGGAAAATTCCTTTCAATATATCATAACCAATTATCAACTATCTTATAGGCTAACAACCCCGACTACTGCAGATATGTAGAACTAATGGGTCCACCGATTCCATTAACAATCCCACCAGGTGACACAGGAAACCAGGTTGCAGAAATGCATAGAGGACCAATATCACTTGCAACGCTCATGTCCATGAATCCTGACGCACATATGGTATTACAGTTCACAACTCTTACTTATGTATATTACAAAAAAAAAAAAAAAAAAAAAAAAAAAAAAAAACTAATAGTTAATAACTGCCATTAGCAACAAGTGTTTACAACTGAGGCAACAATAGTGCATATTGATGAGGAAAAAGGATGGTACTTCAACCGTTGCCGAACGTGTGACAATCCGTCAATTTTCCGGCTATTATTTATATCAGAATATGCGAGTTATTTATTTTCTGACCATTATAACTCAAAAACGAGAAGTTATCTTGTGTTTTCTAAAGTCTTGGCACCACACGCGTACCGACACCATAATAAAATTGACGTAAAATTTACTTTCAAATTTCAAAGTAATAATAATACCATAATATTTCGCTCGTCAAAACGTCTCCAAAAATATAAAATTTATAAAATACGGATACCGAATAATATTCTACATAATTTAACGTTATCCTCATTTTAACAAATTATACAAGACGATGTACATATAATACACTAAATAACAAAATACATCTCTTTGTCTTTCTTATCCCCACACACGACAAAAGACCAAACCCAAAAGCATAGATATGAAGATATCATATCTTCTTCTTCCTCATCTAGCCCTGCAAATCCCTCCTAGACCGAATCTCCCAAAGAAGGAAAACCCAACATGATATCTCACCATATCCTTCTCTTTCTTACCCAAAACCATGTAAGTTTTTAATCTCTCCAAATCCTCCCTTTTGATGCGCCGGCTATGGATCAAATAAGCCAAGAAGAATCAAGATATAATCACTCAAGAGAATCATATCTTCACTTCAATCTACCTTGAGCAAACCCAAAATTCGTCTAGTTTTGGAAGCTAACCAATTTCGGCTTCAATCCAAACACCAAGAGGAGAAAGAAGAGTCAAGGCATCCTAAAACACTCCTTTAAATACTAGTGGAGGTAGAAGACGCCCCAAAAACAGTTTCTCATCATCACCTTCACAAAAATTAGGGTTTGGTAAATCAAAGGGCTTTTTGAAATTGATTGAGGGGTTTTATTCTCGGGTGAAAGAGGAAGCGATCCCAGAAGTTAATTGGTCTAATTCAAACCGGGTCACCTCCAATTGGAGTTTTTGTGTTATACCCACTTTGGAATAATGTAAGAAACTTGTAATTTTCCTTATTGTCTTTGTTATTATTTCTATTTTGGTGAAAGCAATCGAATAAGGTCAATATGTGGGATTAAAATGATTATGTTATTAAAATTTTTGTTGTTGATTTGTGTGGTGAAAACTTAAGAAAATCATTTAGAAAGACTTGTATTAGCTTAAATGGTATTCGGCTTATCGTTGGTCTCTCGGCTTATTTAATTGCTTATCAGTTTCGGCTTAACCATGCTCATTTGCTCCAACTTATTTCCCCGCTTATTCTTTGCTTATGGCTATCCATTTCAAGTCATGTTTTGCTACTTCATGTGAGTCTCATGTTCGGTATTAGTTTTGAGCTTACGTTTTGGTTAGTTTTCCCACGACAAAACCGCAACTCAAAGACCCAAATGTCTAAACAATTTTTTTCTCGTGTTATTCTTCTTACGGGCCTCCAAGCCCATTCCATGCTTTGGGTCTTTGTTTGTAACTAAACCGAGTTGCAAGCCCATTCCTTTTCAAAGGGTACAATTGGTTTGTGTTATACCAAGCCCAATCCCAATTTATAAAATAAGTGTGTATGTCTTGGGTCAAGCCCGCTTCGTGAAGTCCGCTTGGTTTTGTGTAATCCACGCCTCATCTTCGTCTTGTTCGCTCAGTCAAGACGACGTATCATTTGCACTCGACTTGTCCAATCTCCAACCCGACGTGCAATACATCATTGAATGATTTACGTGAAGAAAATAATAAACATAAACAAGTTTTGAAAACAAAGTTATTTAAATAAATTTACTCATAACATAATTAGAAAGTTTTTACATTTTCATTTTTTTTAAAACATAAACTTGTCGACACTTATTTACAAATATTAAACCGGATTGAAAACTATTTAACACTAGCCACCACGGACAAATACGATTATATACCCGGGTCATACTTAAAGTAACATATCATATTTTTACGATATCAACTAGAATGTTTTCATCAAAAACTTACATTATAGTACAAATTGTATTTGAATTAAGGCCAAATCACTCTTTTAAATAAACACTTTTATTTTTAGCAATATTAATGACTTAAAACATATATATCTTTCGTTCATAATACTCACACAAATCATTAATGCCTTATAAGATATGAAATTATTTTCCGTACATCGCCATTTGATTTTTGAACCAAATCCTCGTTCGTCCTCAATAAGCGTCCTACTTATACACTTCCTAAAGCCAATACCTACCAAATTGTTTTAAACCTGAATGCTGCCACACAAGCAAGAACAACAACAACACCGGTAAATTTAAAGTAAAGTAGACTTCAATTAACATGAAATCAGAAACTAAGACTTGCCGTACAAATCTAGGTCGCGTGTCGGTGCCATCCAATAATTCTAATTGATCTTTGCTTAGATCGCTAATTGCCAAGGTGAGTATTCACCCCCTTTATTGCTTTTACTTATTTGGGGTGAAATGCATGATTATAAAATTAAATTGTTTTCTTTGAACTATTTGATATATTTTAAACCCTTAGACTAACTTATAAATTTATGACTTGTTTGAACCTCGATGGACCGTCGTCCTTGACCTAAAGTCTCCCGTTCGAGCACCGCCGAGTCTCCCATGTTCGGGCGCCTTAATTGATAGTATATAATAGTTGTTATGATGTACTTGCTCGTACATTCGCATTGTTAGTCCCCTATTGGTTTGCCGTTCGACTCCAATTATACGCACTGCCTGCACGACCTCCTTGTGTGGGCGAGAGATAGTATGAGTAGCGCTATTAGAGGTCGGCCAACCTCTCGCTCCTCGCTCACTTTAACGATATTATTTATTTTAGGGCTTTGCCGATACTTTATTATATACGAGGCTTATTTTGACCATATGTGCATTGTTTACTAGACTTAAAATATGGAAGTGTATGTGAATTCATATGTTACAAGTCTTGTATGGGCGGATTTGTAACATAGTGAGTTGATGTGACATTTGCCAATCACCTTCAAAATCGGTATTTTATTTTACATAAAACTCGTACTCACCAACTATTTTCATAGTTGACCCGCTTTCTCATGCATTTCGTGTGATCGTTGTTTAGCTTATATTATGAAGATTTTAAATAAAGGAGTCGTCACAAGTTATATGGGTCGTCATGTACTAAAATGTTATCCTTTGAAGTCAAACTTTATGTCTAAATTGCCAAGGTCGGCTAGAACCTTGTTGTAATGTTACAATATTTCTTTTAATTTAAATTATGGTATTGTACTATATCTCTTTGCGATGTATATTGATTATGTTACACTCGCGTTTCCGCCCCGTGGGTGTGACAGATTGGTATCAGAGCCAAGGTTATAGTGAATGCCGGTTTTATAAAATAAAATCGCAACTATAACCAAAATAAAATTTTCTTAAAACACGGAAACATCATACGAGTCGACTAGCACCAAGATTGCATCGTTACTCCTAAATTATGCATAGCACTGCACACCTATGCATAATTCAGAGGAATCATATGATGATGGGATTAGTAGCCTCGGATCATGTTTGGTCGAGTCTTAAAGAGTCCGATCACCGAACTGCATTAGTCGCGCGAGTATGCATACCATGTATATGTCCACTATACCTTATATACATTTTATGTATGCATTCTTCTTGCTATATATTATGACCCGTTAGGCTAAGCACATTCTTGTTCCCGTCACATTACACTCACTACCTGTCGTCGTCCCACACATCATCCGCCACGACTCACTCAACCAAATGCTTTGGCCTATTGTAGAATCATGACTACAAGGAACACCCGCTCGGAAGCATCAACAATGAAGCCCCAAGAGACAAGGTTGCCGGATTGGCGGATCTCCTCACTCGATTGTCGCACACATCGATGCGGGGCGAGCCAACGAGGGAGCCGGTACCTCGACCAATGGCCACGGATGCGGCTATAAGACCTTCATGTCATGCGCAGCCAAAGGAGTTTCATGGCACCGAGGGTGCCATTGGCTGCTATCATGGTTTGAGAATGTGGAGTCGAAACTTAGCATCACTAAATGTCTTTGAAGGAGATAAGGTTGAGTTCTCTGCGGTCTACTTCAGATCGAGCACCGACCGGTGGAACAACCACCATGCACTGCAGGAGAGAAGTCGCAAATGGACTATCTTGGGAAGAATTCAAGAAGCTACTAACCGAGGAGTATTGCAGAAGGATGAAGTGCGAACCGGAAGCGGAATTCGGAACCATTTGATGGTAGGAGTAGAAGTCGACAAGTACACAATTCGCTTTCACGAGCTAACCAAGATGGTTCCCCACATGGTCTCTATGGGGAGCACCGATTGATCGCTACATTTGGGGTTTGATCCACGAGATCGAGAGATGTCACCTCATCCAAGCCAACTACCGCGCAAGTCCGCGGGGAATGGCATACCGCTTGACTAATGACGTGATCGGTCCGGAGAACTAGCAAAACAAACGACAATGGGCGAAAGCGACACGAGGATCACCGAAGCCGAGACCAGACCATCAAGACAAGAGGCAACGAGTAACCGTGAACTATGGAGCGACGACTCAGAGCGCAGAGGATATGCAGTCCACATCCTAAGTGCACTCGATGCAACCTCCATCACATAGGAAACTGTCCTAAGTGTAACGTGTGCGGAAGACAAGCCACATTAGTCGGAATTGCTCGACATAAATGGAAACCAAGGACGAAGGCTAACATGCTACGAGTGTGGAAGTCCGGATCACCTCCTAACACATGTCCTAAGTTGAATAGGGCACAAAAGTCTGAGCACGGTAGCATGACTCTCGCTTTAGCACTTGATGAAGATAACCCAAACCGTGGAGGCAATGTCACCACTGGGTCGAGCATACTTATTGGGCACTAAGGAAGCTCGCTAAGACACAAGCACCGTGACGGTACATTATTTTGATCACCCACTCTATTTTAAGTACCTTCTAGTTCTAGTTCATGGCATTGATTAGTGTAGAACCTTGCATCATGAGCCTTAGTTTAATTGTTGCCTTCTCGCTAATCTGAGCACCCCACTATTAGTATTGATTGGTTTAAATGATTTCAAACTCGAGCCAAGTTTTCAAAAGGTCTCTTACATAGATGAGAAGCCATCTCTTCTCGACAACTTGTTTCCTAGCTTGATCTAGTGACGCTTCTTGTTTGATGAGTTGCGAAAATCAAGTTGGAATCAAGTTGTTACTCAACCTACACAACTTAAACAAATGACCGGTCAGTCGACAAGTTGTGAAAATTCACCAACTAAGAGTCTTTTGAGGCAAAGTTCGAGAATGAGAAAATTTGAACCATGAGAATGTACGCTTGTAGTGTAGATTTGATCAATCTCGAGGACGAGATTCTTTTAAGGTCGGCAGACTCGTGACAATCCGTCAATTTTCCGGCTATTATTTATATCGAATACGCGAGTTATTTATTTTCGACCATTATAACTCTTAAACGAGAAGTTATCTTGTGTTTTCTAAAGTCTTGGCACCACACGCAGCATCGACACCATAATAAAATTGACGTAAAATTTACTTTCAAATTTCAAAGTAATAATAATACCATAATATTTCGCTCGTCAAAACGCTCCAAAAATATAAAATTTATAAAATACGGATACCAATAATATTCTACATAATTTAACGTTATCCTGCATTTTAACAAATTATACAAGACGATGTACATATAATACACTAAATAACAAAAATACATCTCTTTGTCTTTCTTATCCCCACACGACAAAAGACCAAACCCAAAAGCGTAGATATGAAGATATCATATCTTCTTCTTCCTCATCTAGCCCTGCAAATCCCTCCTAGACCGAATCTCCCAAAGAAGGAAAACCCAACATGATATCTCACCATATCCTTCTCTTTCTTACCCAAAACCATGTAAGTTTTTAATCTCTCCAAATCCTCCCTTTTGATGCGCCGGCTATGGATCGAATAAGCCAAGAAGAATCAAGATATAATCACTCAAGAGAATCATATCTTCACTTCAATCTACCTTGAGCAAACCCAAGATTCGTCTAGTTTTGGAAGCTAACCAATTTCGGCTTCAATCCAAACACCAAGAGGAGAAAGAAGAGTCAAGGCATCCTAAAACACTCCTTTAAATACTAGTGGAGGTAAGACGCCCAAAAAGCTTCTCATCATCACCTTCACAAAATTAGGGTTTGGTAAATCAAAGGGCTTTTGAAATTGATTGAGGGTTTTATTCTTGGGTGAAAGAGAAGCGATCCCGTGGTTAATTGGTCTAATTCAAACCGGTCACCTCAATTGGAGTTTTGTGTTATACCCACTTTGGAATAATGTAAGAAACTTGTAATTTTCCTTATTGTCTTTGTTATTATTTCGCTTTGGTGAAAGCAATCGAATAAGGTCAATATGTGGGATTAAAATGATTATGTTATTAAAATTTTGTTGTTGATTTGTGTGGTGAAAACTTAAGAAAATCATTTAGAAAGACTTGTATTAGCTTAAATGGTATTCGGCTTATCGTTGGTCTCTCGGCTTATTTAATTGCTTATCAGTTTCGGCTTAACCATGCTCATTTGCTCCAACTTATTTCCCCGCTTATTCTTTGCTTATGGCTATCCATTTCAAGTCATGTTTTTGCTACTTCATGTGAGTCTCATGTTCGGTATTAGTTTTGAGCTTACGTTTTGGTTAGTTTTCCCCACGACAAAAACTGCAACTCAGCACCCAAATGTCTAAACAATTTTTTTTCTGTGTTATTCTTCTTACGGGCCTCCAAGCCCATTCCATGCTGGGTCTTTGTTTGTTACTAAACTGAGTTGCGAAGCCCATTCCTTTTTCAAAGGGTACAATTGGTTTGTGTTATACCAAGCCCAATCCCAATTTATAAAATAAGTGTGTATGTGTACTGGGCGAAGCCCGCCTACGTGAAGTCCGCTTGGTTTTGTGTAATCCACGTCTCATCTTCGTCTTGTTCGTCTAGGCGCACGACGTATCATTTGCACTCGACTTGTCCAATCTCCAACCCGACGTGCAATACATCATTGAATGATTTACGTGAAGAAAATAATAAACATAAACAAGTTTTGAAAAACAAAGTTATTTAAATAAATTTACTCATAACATAATTAGAAAGTTTTACATTTTCATTTTTTTAAAACATAAACTTGTCGACACTTATTTACAAATATTAAACCGGATTGAAAACTATTTAACACTAGCCACCACGGACAAATACGATTATATACCCGGTCATACTTAAAGTAACATATCATATTTTTACGATATCAACTAGAATGTTTTCATCAAAACTTACATTATAGTACAAATTGTATTTGAATTAAGGCCAAATCACTCTTTTAAATAAACACTTTTATTTTTAGCAATATTAATGACTTAAAACATATATATCTTTCGCTCATAATACTCACACAAATCATTAATGCCTTATAAGATATGAAATTATTTTCCGACATCGCCATTTGATTTTTGAACCAAATCCTCGTTCGTCCTCAATAAGCGTCCTACTTATACACTTCCTAAAGCCAATACCTACCAAATTGTTTTAAACCTGAATGCTGCCACACAAACAACAACAACAACAACACCTGTAAATTTAAAGTAAAGTAGACTTCAATTAACATGAAATCAGAAACTAAGACTTGCCGTACAAATCTAGGTCGCGTGTCGGTGCCATCCAATAATTATTTTTGACTCCTGCTTTGGACTGCTAATTGCCAAGGTGAGTATTCACAACCCCCTTTTTACTGTTTTACTTATTTGGGGTGAAATGCATGATTATAAAATTAAATTGTTTTCTTTGAACTATTTGATATATTTTAAACCCTTAGACTAACTTATAAACTTATGACTTGTTTGAACTCGATGGACCATCGTCCTGACCTAAAGTCTCCCGTGCTCGAGCACCGCCGAGTCTCCCATGTTCGGAGCGGTCTTAATTGATAGTATATAATAGTTGTTATGATGTAATGCTCGTACATTCGCATTGTTAGTCCCCTATTGGTTTGCCGCTCGCACTCCAATTATACGCACTGCCTGCACGGCCTCCTTGTGTGGGCAAGAGATAGTATGAGTAGCGCTATTAGAGGTCGGCCAACCTCTCGTTCCCTGCTCACTAACGCATATTATTTATTTTAGGGCTTTGCCGATACTTTATTATATACGAGGCTTATTTTGACCATATGTGCATTGTTTACTAGACTTAAAATATGGAAGTGTATGTGAATTCATATGTTACAAGTCTTGTATGGGCGGATTTGTAACATAGTGAATTGACAGACATTTGCCAATCGGACCTTCAAAATCGGTATTTTATTTTACATAAAACCTATGTACTCACCAATTATTTTCATAATTGACCCGTTTTCTCATGCATTTCAGGTGATCGTTGTTTAGCTTATATTATGAAGATTTTAAATAAAGGAGTCGTCACAAGTTATCTGGGTCGTCATGTACTAAAATGTTATCCTTTGGAAGTCAAATTTTATGTCTAAATTGCCAAGGTCGGCTAGAACCTTGTTGTAATGTTACAATATTTCTTTTAATTTAAATTATGGTATTGTACTATATCTCTTTGCGATGTATATTGATTATGTTACACCTCGCGTTTCCGCCTCCGGCGGGGTGTGACAGAACGTGTCATACAAAAATAGAGGACGGTCTACCACATTGGCATTGTCAGCAGGCCGGTATAACTGCAACACCAAACTACATGTACATACCACCATTTCTTCACATCATTGAAAAAATACAGGATCTGAACATCCCTAATACAAAGAGATGCATGCAGTTACTGCTTGAAAGTGATAATTCGAGATGGCACCGGTGAAATACCTCTTACCTGCTTTAGCCCTGCTGCTGATACACTACTCCCACCCTGTGATGAAGTCGTGAACTATATTCTCGAACCAAACCCATACAACGTGCCACCGGTAATCCGTGACCTACTCAACACAAGCCACGATTCCAAATGCATCTAGAACAGCAAGAGACGCGGCTACCCAAGATTTGTATTAGACAATGCAATGACACCGCTCCTCCACCCTTCCACCAATCCCTACTAAAGAACAAGAAGCAACATCTACATCAACTTCAAAACCGTCGTGCGAAACAATCAAGTCTCGCACCTCACAACCGTACCACCGCCCAACAATGCATTTAACCAACCGAAAGGTTGCGTAAACTATCGAAAGGGTTCCAACAACTGCACGTAAAGAACTGTTTCCCCCTGATGAATCGGAAGAAGTTGGACACAAGAACAAGAAGCTTAAGCACGACTAGACATACACTGTCACCAAGGCTGATTTTCACTCTGCTGCAGCCTTTAGACACGGTGTAACCCAATGGCAATAGGCCTCTTAACCTATATGTAAAATAGTTAGGAAAATGTTCGCGCTGTATAGAATGTTAACGTAGGTGTTCTATAACCTAGCTGGTGCATCTGACACCAACGAACTCGCCTGCATATTTTGTATCCACTAGACTGTACCCAACAGGCGCAAAAAAATGTAATGTTCTCATCGGTATCTATAAAACCATGCTTTAGCTATAACAAGAACAACAAGCTTAAGCACGACTAGACATACATCGGATGAATCAAAAAAGATAAATGGACAAGTATCAAACGTGTTATAACCCTAAAAACTAACTAGGTTAAATACAATGGTTAAACTAATATAACGAAACTAATAACAAATAATTAAAAGGTTATAAAAAATGATTAAAAGGTTAAAAAAAATCCAAAAAACTAATAAAATGCCCCCGCCGCATTGTGGCGGGTCTTACGCTTGTTTTATTATGAACTTTGTAAACAAAGTGGAGCTCTTAGGGTGTGTTTGAGGAAGGGCTTGCAGGGGCTTATTGGGGCTTGAGCTTTTAAAATAAGTCGGCTTATAAAATAAACTTCGTTTTGTCATACGAGCTTATAAAATCATAAGCCTCTATAAGCCCAACCCATAAAAAAAGCTAAAAACTTTAGGCCGAGGTTTATGAACCATAAATTACGTATTTATATAAAAAAATATCTAACATATACCATAAAACTCATTTAATTATGTTCTTTTTAGTAAATTTTACAACAATAAGCAACTCCAGCCCATTTACCAAACAAGTCTAAAAAAATACAAATTTCAACTTGAAATTATAACAGTTTCACTTTCTCGTAATTTCAACCATTACGCCAAACATACCCTTAGTCGCAAGAGCAACACAAGTACACAACACCCACAAAAGATGAATAGTGTAAGAGTCCAAAAACATTTCAACAAACACTAAATACGTTTTGTTATAAACTTGCATTTGATTCTACAACTAAAACAAACTAGATAGCTCTTATACTATTACATTTATTACCACAAACATTAAACATGCTACTTTCACCCGGTAGACTCATCTTGCACAGTTTGGTTTTGGTTTTGATTTTGATTTTTGTCAGCACCGGCACTTTGATCGCCAGTACTAAGGCCACCTTTTCGACCCATTTCCTGATATCCTTCTGTTCCTAATTGATCTCTTCGAGTTTGTCCACCTCTGCTCCTCCCTTAATTTACACAACAAATTAAAATCTTCAGCTTCAAATGTTCACAATAGTAATAAACTTATGATGGTTATCCTATAACAAATTATTTGTAAAGTAAAAAAACTATCTAAAACTATAACTTTAACTTTTTAGTAAATTCTAAGAGGTGAAAAAAAAACCAAAAACCGATACGATAAAAGAAACCGAAAACCGATTTTCCTTTAACCGAACCGGTTGTTTTTAACCGGTTTAAAACCGGACTAGTTCGGGTCAAACCGGTTTAAACCATACCGGTTATATGTCGTGGAGCCGCCTTTTCTCTCACAAAACCGGTTTCAAACCGAACCGTCATTAGGTAAAACCTGTTTTTGGCTCGAACCGAAATCGGTTTTGAAACCGGTTCGGTTTGGGAAATAACCGGTTTGTCATAAGGTTTTAAACTCGGTTTTTTATTGACCCGGCCAAGTCGTCGGTTCACGAGGTCAAACCGGTTTTTATAGAAAATACAAAAAACAATATAGCAGTTGCTAAGTTGATCGTGATAGACAATTCACAATTGTTAGTGTCAAGATAGATGGATGTTTTAGATGTGTGCAAGTGTTGCTGTAAACAACTTTCTTATTAAAACCGGTTTTCAATCCGGTTCCGGTTAAACCGGCTGGGTCGACTGGGTTTTAAAACATGCGCATAACTAAAAGACATATATCTTCACATACATTTAGCCAACTTGAAACATAATTTAATCTCGTAGAAAATATGAGCTTTTCTTGATCTTTTTGCAACCAAATGACTATTCGACTTTGGTATCGAAAATATGCTTTCGTATAAACCAGTTGACACTTACGTACCTTGAGCAAGGTGTTGTTGAGCCTCGTAGCTTTTTCCACCAGTGCCACCTGGCACAACAGTCTCACCTTTCCTAGCTCTATCATCCAACTCCTTCCTTTGTTGTTCCGACGACATGTTTTAAAGTTTTTTAAAAACCAACAGAATCTAGATAACTCATTTATATAGCCAATGGATAGAAGAGAGATTATGAGCAAGTGGGTTCGAATGATGATGTGGCAACGTAGGATAATGAATCATTTGCCACGTAGGTGATGGTGGTTCGATAAGGAGCTGCTTATATGACACGTATGATGAAGAAGATATTCCATTGGTTTTCCATTTTCGGTTCAAGATATGTACTGGTATTATATCTCTTATTATTGGGACTCAATCATATATCGGACAAACATTTGAGTTTCTTTGTTTTTTTGTTGTTCATGACTAACAAGTAAGAACAATATGGGTTTGTTATAAACAGAACAACGTTTTTTCATATTGGTCATTGGGTTGTTAAAATCGTGTTGCTCTTTGTTGGATTTATTTTATTGTTGTTGGGCCTAGTTGAAGCAAGCAGTTTAAGCCTTGCTGGGTAGTTCCGGTTACTTGCAACACGACCCGGTTAACATGAAAGTAATTAACTTCAAGTGAAACTTGACACAATTACCTTGATACCCGAAGTGCATATACGTTATTAGTTATTTGAGAGCCATGAAGTGTACAACTTTTTTTACTTCGTTAACGTACTTCTTGGTCAAATTCACGCCAACTCATATGTCAATACGATTAATTAGCGTGGTAAAAATATGGGTTTATTGGAAAGAATGTTGTGAATTGTACTATCATCTTGGCTTCTTAAAGGTACTTCGAATCTGATTGTATAACGACTTACAAATCAGTTTTTTTGTAAGGTGGGAATTTTATTGCAAAATATATAAAAAGATTTGAACGCTTGACATTATGTTATAAGTTTGGCTTTTTACCATTTAACTATTAAACTACATTTACTTGGCCTAATTTCAATCAAACCTACTCGAGTTCTTTACCTAACCCATCTCTCTACAGTCTCTTGCGCAACTTTCCCTTAATCCACCAACGAATATAAGTGACTTGTGAGAAAATTCTCTTTATAATACTAAAAGGCGTACAAGATTTTAGAAGAAACCAAGCGTTAATCGAAACTTTCAACTTGGCAAAAAGTCGCGAGGTTCAGTGGCACACGCAAAATAAGTCCCGAACATTAAATGCAAAGTTTCACAACTTGGCAAAACAGTCACGAGGTTTAAGCGGACGTCGCAGGTAAGTCTGTAGAATTAATTCTTAACTATAGAACCCAGCGAAATTAGTCCCAAGGTTTAAGTGTCGCGTCGCGCGGCTTCCACACTCGTTTTAACTAACCAAGAAAAAATTATTATGTGCATCGACGCAGAACCATAAATAAAAACTTCATTAGAGCATAGATGGTGTAAGTCTAAACACATACGAAAAAGAAAAAGGGAAAATAAACAAGAAGAGCCAATTTTTTTTGAACTTAACAAGAAGAGCCAATTGCCAACACCAAAAATAATTAACAAAAATATAGAAGACATTGGCTTTAAAGCATTTAGATGACGAAAGCACACTATACAAGTAATTTCATTTTCTATCAAGGGAGAATTTCATATCTTTTTTTCATACCATGACTAATTTCATAAATACGTAATATACAATACAACAATTGATGCCACATTGGTGGAGATATAAACAATAACTTTGTAAGTTACTATCTCTCATAGTTTTCTAATAATTTTTTGTATATGTTTTAAATAAAAATGATTCATATTTTTTTTTCCAATCAACTCTTAGTTGCAAAATAGGCTGAAATATGAATAGTGGATTCATAAGTTTAGAATCTAAATTAGGTGATAGAGGAACAAAAGAAATGGTGCATATAGTCAAGTCATTAACGGTTATTCTACTATTAAAGACTGGTAAAAGTACGATTCCTTGAAGATTCATTTGGCTTTTTATTTGCAAAATACCATTTAAAGAGAGTTATAGTCGGCCGCAATTTGCGGGCAGAGAAAACCTGTTAGTATTAACATCGCCTTTATTAATTATTAATATTACTCGTTTAACCTTGCGATTTAAAAAAAAAAAAAAAAAAAAAAACAAAAAACTTTTAACTAGGATTTATGGTGATGCGTAAAAGTTGGATATGCTAACGACTTCATAATTTATTGTTTTACACTTACAACGCTCATGTTAAACTTGATTACTGACTTTTTCAAAAAGGGTTGCTAATATTAATATTTAGGCTAAGGGGCTGTTTATTTTTAACTTATTATCCTTATGGGAAGGAAACTAGATAGAGATAGAATTTTTTTGTGTTTCTTTTTAACTTATTACAAAAACAAATCCTGATTGCAAATGGGGGAAAATGAGCGCCCTTTCTATTCAGAAAATTTAAGATATTTCATTTCTCTATATTACCCTCTTTATTCCTTAACTTTTCTATCTTCCATTTTACAAATCACACAATCTCAACCACAACCTCATCGACCTTTTGGCTCCTTCATCGGATCTTCCTCACCAATCAACACCATACTTTCAGGTATATCTATTCTATTACCCTTGTTCAAGTTTATACTTTTTCTTTTAACCAAAGTTAATAATTCATTTGTCAAAACCTACATGACTTGTGTTAGTTATATATAAACATTTATGCATAAACTTAATATGACTTTTCGTTTGAAATGCCACAATGATTAAAACCCAGTTTGGGTTGTTAGCAGGTTGTGATTGGATTTTGCAAATAGTGGGTTCAAATTGAATCATTAGTTGTAGATTTGTTGTTGCAAGTGATATTGGACCAGTGGGTTGTTATATCTTGTTATTTTTTAGATGTTTTGTAATTCAATGGTTGTTGTAACATGTATAACATTGATAAATTTGTTACTCATTTAGGTATGGAAGATAGTCCAAAAGATAATTGTCAACAGAAGAAAGCTAAAAGTTGAGTCGTTTGGAAAAACATAAGCGTAGTGAAAACCTTTATCGAGGCGTGCATTCATGCGATTGCTCTGGATGGTCACGAAGGTGTTAGCTTAAAAGTACTTTCATGGAAGAAAGTGGCAAAAGCCCTTAAGGATAACCATAACTTTGAAGCTGACCAGAAGCAAATGAGGAACCATTTTGATTATATGAACGTCAATTACGCAGCATGGCTATCTCTTAAAAACAAGACGGGTAACATTTATGATGATTCCACAAACACTTTTAATCTAACAGATGAGGAATGGGATTTAGAGATCGTGGTTAGCTACTTACTTTTTAATGTGTTTACTTGCTTTAGTTCTCCATATGGTTATAGATTAACATGTTTATTTTGTGTAGAAAAATAAGAATGTAAAACCATCAAGACCACGCCTTGCATTTTCCCCAATTTGTGCACAACTTTTGATGGTACTATGGCGACGCATTAAAAGTTGTGGACCAAGTCTATGAACCCGCTCGTGTTGGCGAGCCACACGTGGTCAAGATGATGATGAAATTGAGGTCCCAAATACCGAGTCTTCAAAAGTTACTTCTAAAGCTTCTTGTGTTGTTAAAACAAAAGAAAGCGTAAACAACCGATGGATGGAGTTGAAGAAGAAATCTTGGGTGTTCTAAAAGTAATAGCCGAAAAGATAGTTGAATCTGAACCACCTCTAAACCTGAATCGTCTACTCTTGAAGATTGTCAAAGTAAGTTGATTGACCTTAAATGGGTTGAAGATGACCCTTTATACGAAGTTGCACTTGATATCTTTTGTGAGCCAAATGATCGCTATAGGGAAGGTTGGATGAAACTAAAACCCGAGAGGTGTGTTGGTTAGGTTAAAATTATTGGACGTATCAAAGGATTCATGTAGCAATATCATCATTTCGTTTCAAATTTGTATGCTTTTTTAGTCTACATGTTGTAACTGAAACATGTTAAAATCATCTTTTTGGTTTGGAACCTGTGGCAAAGGTTTCATGTTGATGAACATGGTTTATTTTGTATGTAAGTGTTCTATTTTGTATGTAATATGAACATGGCTTGGAACCTGTAATATGAAGATGTTTATTATGCAGCAAAGGTTTTATATAAAGGGTGAAATAGGCATTTGTTTCTATTCTCATGGTTCACTCAGGACCAAAAAAGAAACATCATTTGTTTTGACATGTCTTTTTCCAAACAACCAACACTTGTGTAAACAGAAATCATATCCAATCAGAAAAAAAAGAAACAACCCCTAATTCATGTTCTCACATATAATCACTAGTTTTTTGTTTTTATTTATATTTATAAATGGTTACAAACATCAATCCTCCCCCAAATATTGGTTTAAAATTTATAAAGAATAAAAATTGTAATTGTTATTGAACCATACTCTATGGGTAATGTACTATGAGATGGAGATATCACACTTAACAAATGAGAAGTGCAAAACATTTTTTCACCTAAGACAAATAACAAACAATGACATGAAAATTGCATGCAAATAGAAAAGTCATCAAGTTTATGTAACATGTGTTTCTTTGCAAGTACTCTTTTGTATAATTGTTTTAAACATTGAAAGTAATCTATCTTTGTTTTAGTTATTTTATAATAATAAAACCACGTGTTTTTAGTCTTTGCATTTGCTTGCTTTCAAATAAAAGAAAACACCAACTATAGTCCCACCCTATGTCACTTTTTAAAACGCATATTGTCGCCTACCCTATACTTCCCGAGAGAAAGTCCCACTTATAGGTCACTTTATAACACACATCTCGTTTCGAACCATATATTTCCCGAGAGATCGTCAACCCTTAATGTGTACCTATAATACACTACAACGAGTAAGTTGGAAATATATCAAGTTTTCATACTTCCACATCATCACACAACTTTAGAAAAAAAAGGATTGTGGGTTTTCTAACATTCCCTTTGTATTCAATGGCATGCATAAATGATCATGTAACAAATTAAAATGATAAATCAAAATTGTACAAAATATATTAACCGTGAAATCTCAAAAGTTTTAGGCAAACATATAGACTAGAAATCATAACTATGTAATCAGTTAATTTTTACGTAAGCCTACATACAATAACATTGTGAATCAGTTGTGAATTACCATTTATATCTTCTTGATATATAAAAACATTTATTTATTGCTACTTACACTTCACAAAGCTACTACTTGGACATAAACTAGTGTTGAACATTTTATGCCACGAACAAACCCCAACCCCTAACCGTTTTTCCCGTGCATTATATGCCATTAAAAAATAAATAAATAATCGTCATCTCTTACTCAAAATTTACCTAACTTTAAATTTCAAATCGTTCAATCAATCCAGTTTTCTATAATGCATCCTGACGGTTTGAATTGTGTTTTTCCATGAGTTTTCCCCTAAATTTGTTTCTTAATTCCATTCGTATATGTTTCACTAGTATATAATTGTTTTAGGTATAATGTTTATGAAACGTCGATCTTCTAAACGGAAAACTAAAGTTCCAGGGAAATATGCTAAAACCATTTGTAACCTAAACATTATGAAGAACAATTGTGTTGAATCTAAGAATAATGAGGAGTTAGAAGAAATTGGATATCGAAATAAGAAAATTAGGGGAAATGATGAAATTAGGCTCAAAATGTGGAAATGGTTCAATGGGGGATAATGATGAATTGGGGACAAATGAGGTTGAAGAAGACACCGTGAATTCTGCAAATGAGAATATGAATACTGCTTGGAATGTAAGTGTTTGTGATAATGTCTTTGAAAAAAGTGGTAATGTTGATGATGTGAATGTGAATAATAGTGTATATAAGCATATAGATGAGAGTGTATTTATGGAGGGGATAAATGATAATGACAAGAGTAACAATAATATGCATATGGGAACTCACAGTATGGCTAGTGAAACCAATAGTGAGATTCCAATGAATGCTAAAATATATTTTGCTAAAGTTGTTAGACAAGTTAGTAATGTGATAACGAATAAGCTTATCTTTTTCCATACTGTAATTAATAATGAAGGAAGAGAGGTTGTAATTTTTTATGAAGAAATTGTGGAAATTGGCAGTTTGAAATGGAAAAGAACACTATGTGGATACTTTGTAGGATGTAGCATGCCTGTTAATGAGTTTAGGTATAATATGAGAAGAATGTGGAGTAGTCATGGGTTAAGGGAGATTGTGCATCATTCATATGGTATTTTTTTGTTTAAATTTGACATTAATGAAGGATTACAATTTGTGTTGGAAAATGGACCATGCCTAGTTAATGGTAAGCCTTTGCTAGTCCAAAAATGGGATATGGATGTATGTGTGGAAAACTAGAAGGGGGGTTGAATATTTACCTATTAAAAACTTTGTTTTGAAACTTATTGAAAGATCAATTGATATTGATCTTAGATATGTTAGTGAATGGTAATCAATATGCAAACAATATATAAAGAGTAGATAAGGAAAGAAACAATCAAACCACGACAAGTTGTTTATAGTGGTTCGGTCTACAAGGACTCTTTTTCCTTGCCCTACTCCACTCCTCAAGTCTCACACTCGAGAGTTTAACTTCACTACTCAATAAGCTCCTTTCACCGGCGGAGAAACCTTTACACTTCGCTTACACACTATTTCCGACACTAAGCTAGATGTCGAGTTCTTTTCAAGGGTACAACCACTCCCACACACAATGTATTTTAAGGACTAAAATACTAACCACTCACACTCACAAGATTATGATAGTTTGGTACAACAATAATGTATGAATCAACACAAGATCATACAACAACAAACAAACAAGACTTCCAACAACTTGTTGAAGCTTAAATATGTCTTGATCTTCTTTGCTATAAAAGAGATCACTAATATGATATGAAACTGAGTAAGAAATGTTAGAGAGAAGGAATGTATGTGAAAATGATAGAAAGGGATGAAAAACAACTTGGTTTGGCTTTGCTATTTATAGCCAAAATACTCAGCAGGCACCACGGACCACGGATCCCTCAAAGGGTTCCGTCCGTGTTAAGTTTTGGTGTCCGCTTGGTCCGACAAAGAAGATCACCAAAATCTTACCAAAGTCAACCATATCTATCCAAGATTGTGTAAGATATGTAGAGTCTAAATCTACACAAAGTATCTAGTGAAATCTTCTAATGATTTCAATGATGCACTACATGATGTCATGTGTTTGTTTTTCTATTTTTAGAAATATGTTAAAATGTAAATACATATGTAATGTTTTGTTTTTAAGAAACCAAAACATTCTTGATCTAAAAATACTAACATACATTATGGTTTAGAGTCATATCAAAATATGATTAATCAAAATGTAAATGTTTGAGTGATGAAGATATTATTTGAAAATCTTGTTTTAATATCTATTAAGCTTGACAAGCTTTAAGCTTTATAAAAATTAGATTTACTTTTTTCGTTAACAAAACTTAGGTAAAGATCATAAAATATAAATAACGTTTAATGGCGATATTTGTATTAACAATCTCCCCATTTTTGTTGAGGAAAAAATATAAATTTTATTTTTATAAAAGATGTAAAGATTGTACAAGAGTTATAAAAATATTAGTTTCAAAACTTGAAAGATAAAGATGATAATGCAAGTATGTCCAATTTAGACATGATGTTGACTTTTCAGAAAGTCAATGTGTGTAGTTGACTTTTTATATAAGTCAAAGTCTTCATAAGTTGAAGTATGATGTTGACTTTTCAGAAAGTCAAAATATGCAGTTGACTTTTTATAAAAGTCAAATTGAACCAAGTTATATATATTTCTCCCCCTTTTTGTCTCAACAAAAAGAAGATGCGAGGCCGAATATGTAATGAGCGCGAGCCATTATCTCCCCCTTGACCAATGTTCCCTCTAAATTGGGTGCTAAGAGAAAGATACATGGATTGTGAAAAAGCTACAAAAAAAATTGTTAGTAATAAGCATTATCACAAGCATTTCCAAACACCATGTAACAATCAACAACAATATAAGAAACACCATTCATTTGCTAAAATTATTCATGATATAAAATTCATGAAAAGAGAACACAATGAAGTGTTAGTACAAGAATAAAATCCTAAAAAATTATCCTAGAAAAAAAAATACAAGGAAAAGCCTAGAAAAATACAAATGCTTAAAGAGAATAAACTAGGACCCTTCTATTGAGGTGGTGGATGAGCAAGAGCATTGATGCGCTCTAGGATGTGATTGAGGATGAACCTCATTTCGTCTTGAAGCTCATGGACCATCACCCGGGTCCTTTCGGTGATATGGGTGGTCCACTCACAATTGGAGCAACCATGTCTAGGAGGGTAGTATGGTTCATGATTTTGTGGTGGTGGAATGGTGGAGTTGTTGTTGTTGGTGTTTGGAGTGGTGATTATGGAGGCTAGCAAAACACTTTGCATTTGCATGGCATCACTAAGATGAGAATCCACCATATTGGAAAATTGGTGGAGATGATTGAGCTCGACTTCAATCTCTTCTTTGGTGGGGTGATCATCCCACATGGATTCCTCAATGTACTCTATATGAGAGGGCATTGATGTTGTAGGTAGTGGTTGATCCCCATACAAAGGACCATGAATTTCCTTGTGGATGGGATGGAAAAGAAGAGGTCTTGGCCCTAACGGGGCGTTTGGGTCAAAAGATGGATGTGGAGACTCATGAGCTATTCACTCAATAGTACCAAAATATGGTATTGGTGGTGGATGATTGGGCCTAGGAGGAAAGTCCTCCAAGTCTTCCAAAAATGGATTTGGAGATGTAGGTGGTGTAGAGAATAACTCTAATGGGATGAGTGTTGGAGATTTTGGAGGTGATGGTGATTTTGATGTTTAGATAGGAGTCTTTGTTGGTGGTGGAGTAGTGATAATGATAGGTGATTGTGGAGGTGGTGTAGGAGTAGCCAAAGTGAGAGTTGTTTCATCTCTTATGGGAGATGAGATGGTTAATGGAGAGGACTCGGAAGAGGAGCTTATGTTGACAAAGCAACAAGGTCTTACGCTCATTCTAGCGGTTCTTTTGCAAGGCTTGGTTGATGGTGAAGACTTAGTCATTTTGGCTTAAGTTTTTGCTAGTGGATGATGAGAGTTGAGAAGATGTGAAGATGATCAGGGTAAAAGCTCTTAATTTATAGGATTTGAAAATTATGGAGAATTTTTTTTGATTTGATGTGAAACCATAGAAGAGATGAGGTTCCTAATGATTTTGATGTGGGTTTAATGTTAGTCATATCACCCAAGTCAATCCATACAAGAATGATGGAGTGAAGAGACAAAGATTTGCAATAAATGTGTTCTAATGATTATGGGATCTTTAGAATCAGATCACCCACGGATTGCAAGGAACCAAATTTTTGGTTCCTTCCTTTATGAAAAAGGGCTCCTTGGGTGGATTTTTGAAAATTTTCAATTTTAGTGGGAAATGGATATCCTATATGCTTAAGTGTGTTACACTAGTTCTAATATGGGTAAGAACTAGTTAAGATTAACCTAGAAGCAATGTATGGTAATTTGGAATGTTGAAATAAGCGAAATTTAGAAAATTACACAGGATCCACGACACCAAAGTTTACAGGCGAACCCTTAAATTGGTGCCGCCTGGTCCGCCTGTACAAGTATGGCGGTACCAATTTTCATAACAGACGGAACCAAATTAATGGTGTCGCCTGGTCCGTGGAGACCAGAAATCTTCACATACCCTATTTTTAGGGGTCGGGGACTTTTCCAAAACCTGAAATTTTGCTTAAAACATGTGACATTAATAATTTCTAGTTAGAAAAAGTCGATAACACATATACAAACATAGTGGAGCATAGACTTTGACCAAGGGCTAACGATTTTCACATAAAAGTGAAAATGGGTAAAATTTGATAACACTCTTGTGATATCCCCCTGCATAAACCGGTTAGTATACAACATTGTTTTAAGTCATATTATCATCCTACAAAGTGAAAACAACCAAATTATATCATACACCATAGTTATTGTCATGTTCCAAACACTCCTTTAAATAAACCTCACTTATCCAACTTCTTGTAGATCTTTGTCATCATCCTACCAAGGCACTTGAACATCCCCTTGGTTTGCTTGAACTCCACCGCTTCATTCTCAATCTCGGGAAGAGATGCATAGTACTCTTGAGGTGGAAGGCGAGAATTTGGGAGACCATCCTCGGAGCTATTTGATGAAGATGATGAAGGAGTTGGAGGTTTTGCTCTTTTGAATTTAGTCTTAGCCACTCGCTCGTCACTCAAGGGCACAAATATGTGAGGGATGAGAGCATAGTCAAGCTTCAACCCTTTTGGGCTTGGTGGAATGGGTGCAAATGCTCTATAGAGACGGGTGAGGAGCATCCCGTAAGGAAGAGCGACCGATCCTTGAGTTGGAATGTCTATCATTCTCCTAGCAATGTAGCAGGCTAAATTGAATGGTTTATGGGTAGACAAGTTGTAGAGCATGTGACAAAGGCAAGCATTGATATGGTCCCTATTTCCTATAGTGCTAATGACATTGGCTCTAAGGAGTTCCTCCCACTTCTTAAATTCGGGCTTAAGCTCATTGAGCTCCATACCATATGGATATCAATTCACTTCCTTTCCCTTTCGGGTGACACGGGTTGAAGCGGCCCTTTCGTTAAAAAGGTGCTCACGGATGACATCCTTATCCGCTAAAGGAGTTTGGTAGGGAAGAGAGCGGTCATTGATTGCATCAAGGATAGTGAGTGACCACTTATCCGAGTAGACACATGTACCTTGGTTGGGAATTCCTAGCACTTGAGCAAATTGGCTTAAGGAGATGGAGTAGTCGTTTTGATTGATCCTAAACCTAAGAGCCATTTCATCGTCCTCATCAGTGAAAGCAATAACACTAGCATAGAATTCTAAAACAAACCTAGGACACATGGGTTCATCGATGTCAAGGAAACAATCGAAGTGAATGGTGGCAAGTTCTTGACGGAGATTGGTTCCATCGACAAAGGAGGATTGAATGGTTCTACCCTCATGGAAGTACCTTTGCTCTAGACTCTTAAAGATTTCGACTTGTTCTTTGGAGAGGCCATTGGTTTTGTGGTGTTTGGGAATGTAGTTAAGAGTATCCTTATGATCATAGAATCTTGTGGCTACCATGGTTATTCCTATGAGCAAGAATTTACATGTTAAAAATAAGAACAAACTTAGCGTTTTGGTTCTAGTGTGTGCCTATATGAAAACGATTTGGAGTTGCGGTTATCTCGACTCATTTTATGCATAAAATGGTTTTTAGTGGGGGTGTTTGGCAAAAGGCATGAGATAACCCAAACACTCCTAATTCAATGTGGCTTCATTTGAATATACCCGGGAATGCATATTAGTTATGCATTACCTTTAGTATTCAAGAGCATTATGCAAGTGATGAAAATTTACTTTTCTATTTGTATTAACAATGAAAAATTGTTTTCCTACAAGTGAGAAGCTTTTCAAATTTTTTGACATGGGGTGTTTGCTTATTTAGAATAAGGCCTTATAGTCAGTATTTTTTTATTAGTAGGAAACATGCTTTGTTTATGCAATGTGACAATGTAGTACCTAATTTCAATAACTAGTTATGCAGTTTGCCAATTGACTCCATGTTTTGTACAAGAATATACATAATCCCCATGTAATGATTTTGTGCATAAATTGGAATTCTAGACTCAGAATTAGGAGATGTAATGTAGTTAGGATACTTACAATGATGTTATCTTTAGTGATTAATGGGTG
The DNA here is from genome assembly GCA_022545495.1 of Chrysanthemum lavandulifolium. Taxonomy (NCBI): domain Eukaryota; kingdom Viridiplantae; phylum Streptophyta; class Magnoliopsida; order Asterales; family Asteraceae; genus Chrysanthemum; species Chrysanthemum lavandulifolium. The sequence continues at coordinate 111,546,410 of CM040239.1, read as the reverse complement.
AGAAAGTGTCAACAATGAGTTAGGTATGATGTTGAAACGTTTTGGTAAAGTGGGTTGTGAGGAAGAAGATGTTTTGTAGGTAGTATTTTTGCTCTCGTTGTCACACGACCGCATGAAGCACCAAATAATTGGTTCCGTCTTTGTTGTCGTTTGGTGCCGTGGGAACAGTAGCAGGATTAAACTAATTTGTTTTGTTTTGTTTGTTCTAAGGTTTAGACTATGTTTTAACTACATGTTTAGTTCCATTAGCCCTAAGCCAAGTCTAAGAAGATTAAATGGTTCTCGTTTGAGAGGCTTAGTTAGAATGTCGGCAAGGTTGTCTTCGTATGATACTTTCTCAATTGAGATGTTTCCTTTTTGAACATTGTCGCGAAGAAAGTGATTGCGGATTTCAATATGCTTCGTACGAGCATGTTGGACGGGATTTTTGCTGAGATCAATAGCTCCTTTGTTGTCGCAAAATATAACGATGTCGTTGAGATGAATTCCATAATCCACGAGAGCTTGCTTCATCCAAAGAGCTTGTTGACATGCTTTTCCAGCTAAGACGTATTAAACCCGAGAGTTGAGATAGATAGAGCCGTTTGTTTCTTTGCAAACCATGAGGTGACATTAATGTCCAACAAAAGTCCAAATACCACTTGTACTTTTCTATCGACATAGTCACCGGCATGGTCCGAGTCGGCATACACTATAGTTTCTACACCTGCCTTTGGGATACCATAATCCTAAACATGCCGCTCCTTAATGTATCTAAAATCCTTTTCAAGGCTTCTAAGTGTGATACCTGGGATTTTCTTGAACGCAGCATAGACAAACACTAAACATAATGTCGGGTCTACTAGCCGAGAGATAGAGTAGCTACCAATCATTCCTCTATATTTAGTGTTATCTACCGATTCACCTTCCTCATCCTTGGTAAGTTTAGTTTCCGAAGACATGGGTGTCTTAGTTGGTTTTGAGTCTTCAAGACCAAATTTCTTAAGCATATCTTTTATTTATTTAGATTGGTTAAAGAATATGCCATCTTCTAGTTGTTTAATTTGAAGTCCTAGAAAGAAGTTTAACTCACCCATCATACTCATCTCAAACTCATCGTGCATGATTTTAGAGAAATCATCACATAGTTCATGACAAGTTGATCCGAATATGATGTCATCAACGTATATTTGAACAATGATAATGTGTGATTCCTTTTTCTTGGTAAAAAGAGTATTATCTACTAATCCCATGGTGTATTTGTTTTCAACAAGAAAAGTCTTAAGTCTATCGTACCAAGCTTTTGGTGCTTGCTTAAGACCGTATAATGACTTCTTGAGTTTGAAGACATGATGTGGTTTCTTAAAGTCGGTAAAACCGGGAGGTTGAGCAACATATACTTCTTCGTTAATAAACCCATTAAGAAATTCACTCTTAACATCCATTTGAAATAATTTAAAGTCATAAGCACATGCATATGCAAGTAAGATTCTAATAGACTTGAGCCTAGCTACCGGTGCATAAGTTTCATCATAATCAATCCCCTCTTGTTGATTATAACCTTGTGCGACAAGCCTAGCTTTGTTTCTTGACACTACACCATTTTCATCCATTTTATTTCGAAAAACCCATTTCGTTCAAATTATAGTTTGATCTTTAGGTATTGGAACTAACTTCCAAACATCGTTTCTAACGAATTGGTTTAACTCTTCTTGCATAGCAATTACCCAAGATTCATCTTTTATTGCTTCATTTATGTTTTTCGGTTCAATGGTAGATACAAAGCAAAAACGATTACTTTGATTTTGGGCTTGTGATCTTAACGTTCTTTGATTTAGTTGTCCTATGACCTTTTCTAAATGATGACTTTTGGATTCTTTGATGTTTATAATTTCATTATTTAATGGTTCATCTTCCTTGTCATTTTCAATTACTTCTTGACTTTCTACAAGTTGACTTTCAACTAAGTCATCATCTACCAAAGGTGATGTCATAGAGGGAGGTGGACTTTCGTCGAATGTTATGTTCAACGATTCCTCGACTCTTGTTGTTTCTTTGTTTAAGACAATGTAAGCTTTACTAGTTTGTGAGTAACCAAGAAATGCACCTTCATAAGACTTTGGGTCAAACTTGGTGAGATAGTCTTTAGTATTAAGAATGAAACATTTACATCCAAACACTCTAAAATATCCTATTCACATGGTGTTTTGTTTAAGAAAGGACGTATTAAGACTCTATTTAAAATATATGTAGAGGTGTCAACGGCGTTACACCAAAACTTTTGAGAAATGTTTTGTTCATTAAGCATTGTTCTACTCATTTCTTGAATGGTCATATTTTTACGTTCTACAACTCCATTTGATTGAGGTGTTCGAGGAGCCGAGAAGTTGTGTGTTATACCATTTGTACCACAAAAGTTTCCAAATTGTTTTTCATTGTCAAATTTACGACCATGATCCGTTCGGATCGACACAATGTTAACACCTAGTTGATCTTGAATTTTCTTACTAAGAATTTTAAATTTATCAAAAGCTTCATTTTTAGTTTTCAAAAATAATGTCCAAGTGAACCTTGAGTAATCATCTACAATGATCAAAGTGTATAAGTTGCCTCCATAGCTTCTTATAGCAGATGGACCAAACAAGTCCATATGCAAAAGTTCTAGGCACTTAGATGTTGACACCATGTTTTTAGCCTTATGACTACCATGAGTTTGTTTACCAATTTTGCAAGCGTCACAAAAATGTTGGTCATATTTAAGTTTTGGAAAATTCCTAACTAGCTCTTTCGAAGAGAGGTTTTGGATAAGTCTCATATTAGCGTGACCTAAGCGTCTATTCCAAAAAGTTTAGCTATCATCTAATGTTGTTAGACAAAGTTTTTCATTAGATGTTTTATCTATTTTCATGACGTATATATTATTTTTCCGAACTCCTTTAGCTATGGTGATACCATCTTTTAGTATTTTACTACCATTTTCTTCAAATAGTACTTTATACTTTTTATCACATAATTGGCTAATACTAAGTAGATTAAATCCTAACCTATCGACATGAGCAACATTTTCAATAGTTAGGGAGTTATGAGCGATCGTACCTTTGCCAATGATTTTGCTTTGAGATTGCTACCAAAGCTGACATTACCTCAGTTATACTCTTGGTATGTTGAGAAGAGACTTTTGTTGCGATCATGTGTCGTGAGCATCCACTATCTTTTATCCACTCATCGGGTTCCAATACAACTTTCAAGCATACCTAAGACACAAATAACTCAAGCGTTTGGTCTCCAATATCTCATGGGTCCGTTTGGGTTAAACATACCATTTACTTGGTTCATATATGGAAATGATGGGTAAGGGTTCCATGGTATGTAATCTGGAGTTTGATATTGTAACACCCCCAAAAATGACTCAGCGGAAGCATTCAAGTATTGGGGTGCTACTAAATTGGTATCACAACATAAGCATAGAACAATTGGTTATTCATAAATAAACTTTTATTCATTCTTAAAAACAATGTTTACATTATTGATTAGTGCGGAAAATGGCCCATTATAAACAAGTGGTCCCAATACATAAATCGTAGTCGTCTATGACCATGCCATGCCTTTGCCTTGCGCCTCAAAGATAAGCTATCACCTCAAAATCAAGATACATGCTAAAGGGTCGACTTACGTGGTGAGTTCATAGGTTTATTTAAAAAGATATTTCAGTACACTGTTTCAAATTTGGTTTTTGATTTGCATTACGTCTTGCATAATGTCATAAAGTTTATGATTTCAGTTCATAAAGGATTTCATAAAAGAGATTTCATTTGTGGACCATAAGTAGGGTATATGTACATTACAACGAATATAATGTCATATATTGAATCTATTACGCTAGCACTAAGTTCATGCAACCGAAGCTACGATAGTTTATGTATGCACAAGGAAGTCATACAAATAGAGAGCCCATGGCGAGTGTTTATCCCAATACACTCGGTCCCGACATGCTATATGCTTCGCCTTGACCCAAGCGGGGTCAACCGAAAGCGTAGGAGTCACCCTCAATAGATCTATTTATAACATTCGCGCTTCCAAACAGGAATTAACGGTTCATGAAGAGGCAATTTGGGATCCGAGGAATTAGGCTAAGTCACGTAATATTCTAGGTCAAACATTTTGGTATGCTCTATAAAACATCTATGTATGATGAAAACTTTAAACATGTAAAGCATAGTATGCATGGAATGCACAAGTAAAATGATTTATGTAAATGAGCATGTATCTTCCCCAAAACAAGTATAAAGCGCTTAAAAGTAGGGGCTATGAAACTCACCTGGCAATGTGCAATATGAAGTCTAAAGGGAATTAAATCAATGAGTGATTGTGCACGGCTCCAACACGCAACCTAATTAAGTACAACATGTTTAGTCTTTATGTTTAAGACTCAATAAAGTTTAACTAACTTTATAGATTTTAAATGTTGTTGTTGTTGTTTATGTGGCATTATTTATCTTATGATAATTTACAAAGACTTGGGTGGATCTCGGCATAGGAAGGATGACATGGAAGGAATCTCAAGGAAAGAATTCGACTTTGGTTTAATGATGACCAAATGATAATACTTGGAATGGTACACGCAGAGAAAAGATATCAAGGATGAACAAGACTTGGTTTGATGATAACCGAATGACGATGTACTGAAAATAATTACATATAGGTATAGACAATTCCAGTTTACAAGAATGTTATTTAAAATGTATATATATATATATATATATATATATATATATATGTATATTCATATAATTACTACTAGTTATAATAAGATTTTGTGTAAATGTTATGTTTAAATAAAATTGTTATTAAAAGAAATTGTATAAATATACATACTTGTAAGATTTATAGAAAAAAAATCTGGCATGACCCATGTATATGTTTTTGTTGTACGTGGTGGCCAAATGTCAGGATAAAATAATATACCTTTGCTATAAAATAAATTTCATTTTCATTTCATCATTTTATGAGATGGAGTGATGATTCAAAAGTAAATTTTGGTTTATAACTCTTAATGTTTAAGAAATGTGTCTAGTAAGTTTAAAAGGGTGTCAAAATGAATCAGTTTAAGTCGTGAAATATGTCGAGTAATCAGTAACCCGATTATAATATGTCCGAGCATACGTCATTTGTCATTTTATATCACACAAAATTTTACATGTCTGTTTTACCCAAATGCAAACACACGTTTTATTTGTTAGTGGGCCTTGGGCCGAATCAATAAGTTTTATTAGTCAATTTTATGTGGGCTTTGGCTCAAAAGATAAATGATTATTCTGTGGCCCGGTTATGAATCAAACACATTCAAGTCCAATACAACTCTAAAATAATTTATAGCAGGGTGTGAACATTTTGACATAAGAGGAGTAAGAGTAATCGTTCATGTTTCAAGCTCGAGTAACCAGTCTCGACCTCATAGCATGACTCGAACGTTGGATGCGTGTTTTAGGCTATTGGTTAGGTTCGATACCGCCGCCACACGACTTGCTCGGAAATACTATCTAAGTGTTGTTTAACTAACTTGCCAAGTACCAAAACAAAAACACACTTAGTTACACAAACATTTATTAAAAATCACTACTCTGGGTTGACCCCGTAGTGGGTTTTGTCCCCTCGCAAACTAACTCATAAAACCCAAAGCAATAGTACCCCTGCTCAGTCCCTGTGGGAGTTAGAACATGGGGCTGGAGTAAGCAAATGAGAAACCAAGTTTAACAAAATCAACGCCTAAATTGTATCAAAGTTTTTGGACAAGTTTTTATAAGTGAACAATTAGACCAATGTTTGACAACTACTCGAAGCAAGCTATAATCATCGTTCGAATAAGCTGCTAAGTGGGGGGAAAATGTTGGTCTCATTAAACCGGACGAAATACAAACATGACATACGCACCCTATGTGGGTCGTCGTTGAGTCGAGGATAAAACCAACGGACACTCCTGTAGCCGAGTAGGCTTGAAATCTAAGTCGCGACCCAAAAGGAGCTACCAGTGAACTAATGGTCATGATAAGCCGAAATCAAATGAGTTACAGGAGACTAAGACAAGCCAAAACCACCTTAGCCTAAGGAATGTCTAAAAATAAACCGAAAGCATAATGACTCGAGTGAGATGGAAAATCGGGCCGAGGATACCAACTAGCCAACACAAAGTTTTTAAGTTTCTTTCTGTTTCTTTTTCCATTCTCATGAATGGTTAATATCAAACATTTCTAATGAGTAGCATTAGTTCTTGTGTTTTAATATCTAACGTCAACAACAACAACATAACACAATATTTTATCAAAACTTATGTTCCATTCAACACAGTACACTTGAAATATTACAACTTGACAAATTTAATAGTCACAATGACAAAGTGTTATTCTTACATGGGTCGAGTGGATGAACACCGAAAACCAAGGAGCTCAATTGGAGGAGATTCGAGATGATTTGGAACAATTAACTCCTGGGGTAGCTTCCTTATGCCATCAACTACAAAACCCCTCTATCAATTTTCAAAAGCCCTTTGTTTTATAGAAACCCTAATTATTAAGAACCCTAATTGGATTGATGCGTGTGAGTATTTGATGGGTTTAACCTATGAATTCGCCTCTATTTATAGAGATAATTGGGGTAAAGAGCCTCTTATCATCCTTGCCTTCATGATGCGTCACATCCAACTTGGCTTTCATCTCCATTCATAGCCGTGCTAGTGTCTCCTCGTGATAGTATAGGATAGATTAGGTGGCTGAAAATTTGTGGTGATGGATCATAGTGACAGAAGAGGAAGGGAAGCAAGTTTCTTTTTGGATTCCTGGTTTTTGGAAGAAGCTAAAAAGGGTAAATGGAGAAGAAAGAAATAAAAGGAGTGGGACAGGTGTAATTGTGTTTTGTTTTATTATAATTACTTTGTATTGATCTGTACTGTGTTTTGTCGAATCTTGAGTAAACGTACCTTCCTGACTCGAAAGATATAGAAATTATATTTTTAGAAGCGTTTTGTAAGTGTAATAATATATTTTTATTATTACGTAGAAATTTGATTATAAATGTTTGTTATTAATTTGGTGTCGGAATGTCATGCGATGCCTTGACTTCCTAAATTCACTAGATAACTTCGCTTTCTTCTCAAATTATTAGTGATTGATAAAAAAATTGTATTTTTCTCTTATCTCGATTTATTTTTAGTTTTGTTAGCTATCACTTGTTGTAGTATCTTGGAATAACTAATGGATTAAGCTTATGTATGCTTTCATTTTAGCTTGGACAATAGTAAATTTCACATATACTTTGTGGGCAAGTATTGTATGTGCGGTGTCTTATTTCTAAAGGAACGAAATGACCTCTCGTTTTAAATTTTTGATATCGGCATTTTGTCAGAAAATAATCGATTTGAATTTTCTGACGTGATAAATATTATTATAAAAACTCGGAAATTTACGGGTTGTTATAGTCACCCATTTGCTGTGAGATCCGTCTCGGATCTCGGTTCTGATATCCGATGGGGTGTCGGGAACGAGGTGATGGTATTTGGAACAAGTTTTGAATTTTTCGTAGGTTGTTCAAGGGTTTCCTACTATGGTATGGGTACCTAGGTGTTATGCCAAGAAGACATCCTCTATTCGAGGAACCATGATTGTCTGGGGTAGGTTCATTAGTGAAAGTTCTAATTTTGATGTTATGAGGTTTCACTATTTTGTTAGTGTGGACACCTCTAACTTCTCATGGTTTTATCAAAACGTACCCATTTCTGGTGTTTAATGGTTCTAAAGTGTATGGGTTGATTCTTAAGGTTTGCTATGGGTTTGTGTGCTTTCTTCTTTAAAGGGTGAAGAAACATTTGTTTTCGAATTTCTCTAAATGTTTTCACAAGTTTGACTAAGATCATATTTCAAAATCAATAAGATGTAAAAGACACATTTTCAAAAGATTGTAAAACTGGTTCTTAATTATGGGGTGTATAGGGAATTTTTGTGAAACTTTTAGTGTTTCAGCATCTTGGTCTCATTTTAACGAGGGATTTGGAAAGTATTATTGTTGGATTTAAAAAGGGGAATCCTCAAATTTGGAAAATATATTGTAGCAAGAATATGTAGCAGATATAACATTTACCCATAGCCACGGGTAGGGTTAAGTTGTCTAAGTTGGGTAGGATTGAGGTTTAATAGTTGATGAACCTCATGGTTATCTATGGTTTTAGGCGGAGGTGTAGGATACATCCTAAGGTCGAGCTTAGCTATCAAGGTGGACATTGATCATTTCATTTATGGGTATTATCTTAAAACATTTCGAGGAAATAAGTAACCAATAGAGTGGTTCTGGAATACCTTTCAAAGTACCAAGGAACACTTTATTTTGGTAAGGTATGGGTAGAATTGTAGTTTATTTTATGGTGAAATGGTAAGGTGGTAATTTGGTTTGTAGAATAATTCATGAAGTGATTCATGAAGTATTTTGATTATAATGGTTTGAGGGATAATCGGAAATAGTTTATATGGCAACTCTTTTGTTTGTAGGAGGGTAACAAGGTAGGCACTGCTCATCTTAGGAGGTAGGTGGTACTTCTAGGTTTTTAATTCTCAAGGTAGGGCGTAAAGTTTTCAAGTTTCTGTGGGGTTATAGGTCCTTTATCATGCCCTTCTAGATTTTGTCAAAGGTTTGTTGTATTTTCTCATAGGTGCTATTGAAAGGTTGTTCCTAGAATGGTTTGATTTGTCCATGGGGTGCAAGGTGTGGGGTAGGAGTGACTATAACATAACCCGGTTGTGATATGGAATTATAAAGTTTATGATTAAGAAGTAGTATGACGCCAGTGAATGGCTTATGATTAAGGAATATTGTGACGCCAGTGAGTGGCTTATGATAGGGTGATGCCAGTGAGTGGTTTATGACTAAGGAATGCCAGTGAGTGACTTGTGATTAAAGAATGTCAGTGAGTGACTTGTGTTTAGGGAATGCCAGTGAGTGGCTTGTGATTAAGGGATGCCAGTGAGTGACTTGTGGTCAGGGAATGCCGGTGAGTGGCTTGTGATTAAAGGATAGTGTGACGCCAATGTGTAGCTTTAGTGTAACCGTCAATGTATGGTTTATTGAAATGTTACATGTTTATCAAAATATTATCATTTTCTCACTGGACATAAATCTATTATAACTATCCTAAGTACTACAAAATTCACCTCTGAGTCGGACATAGGTGATCAGTTATGTCCCATCGTCCCCGGTTGAATATAGGTGATCGCCTATATTCACCCGAGGTTCAATGAATTTTGAAATACTTAGCTTAGTTACGCTAGTAATATGTCACAATACTTTTAAAGGTTGTCTTGAAGGATTAGAACAATTATTCTCTTTATGTGAGGAAAGGTGTAGTCTTGTGATACGTAAGTATACGTATAGGAAAAGTAATTATAACCTATAATGAAATTAGGTGAGCAAAGTGATAAAACATGTATCTTATCAAGTATGATCTCAACAGATCATAAGTGAGGCATCACTTGGCAAAGTGTGCATGTGTCGGTCATAGGGTTTAGTTTTGTAAAAGTGGTTATAGTCTAGGTTTTAAAATTACCCGCCTTCTATAACCTAGGCTCGATGCTAATCAGAACACCCCAAAATGACTCAATGAAGCATTCAAGTATTGGGGTGCTACTAAATTGGTATCACAACATAAGCATAGAACAATTGGTTTTCATAAATAAACTTTTATTCATTCTTAAAACAATGTTTACATTATTGATTAGTGCGGAAAATGGCCCATTATAAACAAGTGGTCCCAATACATAAATCGTAGTCGCCTATGACCATGCCATGCCTTTGCCTTGCGCCCAAAGATAAGCTATCACCTCAAAACCGAAGATACATGCTAAAGGGTCACTTCTGTTGGTGAGTTCATAGGTTTATTTAAAAGAGATTTCATTACACCGTTTCAAATTTGGTTTTGATTTGCATTACGCCTTGCATAATGTCATAAAGTTTATGATTTCAATTCATAAAGGATTTCATAAAGAGATTTCATTTGTGGACCATAAGTAGGGTATATGTACATTACAACGAATATAATGTCATATATTGAATCTATTACGCTAGCACTAAGTTCATGCAACCGGTTACGACGGTTTATGTATGCACAAGGAAGTCATACAAATAGAGAGCCCATGGCAGTGTTTATCCCAATACACTCGGTCCCGACATGCTATATAAGCTTCGCTTGACCCAAGCGGGTCAACCGAAGGCAGGAGTCACCTCAATAGATCTATTTATAACATTCGCGCTTCCAAAGAGGATTGACTGCTCATGAAGAGGCAATTGGGATCCGAGGACTTAGGCTAAGTCGCGTAATATTCTAGGTCAAACATTTTTGGTATGCTCTATAAAACATCTATGTATGATGAAAACTTTAAACATGTAAAAGCATAGTATGCATGGAATGCACAAGTAAAATGATTTATGTAAAATGAGCATGTATCTTCCCCCAAAACAAGTATAAAGCAGTTAAAAGTAGGGGCTATGAAACTCACCTTGGCAATGTGCAATATGAAGTCTAAAGGGAATTAAATCAAGGAGTGATTGTGCACGGCTCCGACACGCAACCTAATTAAGTACGGCATGTTTAGTCTATATGTTTAAGACTCAATAAAGTTTAACTAACTTTATAGATTTTAAATGTTGTTGTTGTTGTTTATGTGGCATTATTTATCTTATGATAATTTACAAAGACTTGGGTGGATCTCGGCATAGGAAGGATGACATGGAAGGAATCTCAAGGAAAGAATTCCGACTTTGGTTTAATGATGACCAAATGATAATACTTGGAAGGGTACACGCAGAAAAGTTATCAATGATGAACAAGACTTCGGTTTGATGATAACCGAATGACGATGTACGAAAATAATTACATATAGGTATATACAATTCCAGTTTACAAGAATGTTATTTAAAATGTATATATATATATATATATATATATATGCACATGTGTATATTCATATAATTACTACTAGTTATAATAAGATTTTGTGTAAATGTTATGTTTAAATAAAATTGTTATTAAAAGAAATTGTATAAATATACATACTTGTAAGATTTATAGAAAAAAAATCTGGCATGACCCATGTATATGTTTTTGTTGTACGTGGTGGCCAAATGTCAGGATAAAATAATATACCTTTGCTATAAAATAAATTTCATTTTTCATTTCATCATTTTATGAGATGGAGTGATGATTCAAAAGTAAATTTTTGGTTTATAACTCTTAATGTTTAAGAAATGTGTCTAGTAAGTTTAAAAAGGGTGTCAAAATGAATCGAGTTTAAGTCGTGAAATATGTCGAGTGTAGAACCCGATTATAATATGTCCGAGCATACGCCATTTGTCATTTTATATCACACAAAATTTTACATGTCTGCTTTTACCCAAATGCAAACACACGTTTTATTTGTTAGTGGGCCTTGGGCGAATCAATAAGTTTTATTAGTCAATTTTATGTGGGCTTTGGCTCAAAAGATAAATGATTATTCTCGGCCTTGTTATGAATCAAACACATTCAAGTCCAATACAACTCTAAAATAATTTATAGCAGGTGTGAACATTTTGACATAAGAGGAGTAAGAGTAATCGTTCATGTTTCAAGCTCGAGTAACCGCCTCGACCTCATAGCATGACTCGAACGTTGGATGCGTGTTTTAGGCTATTGGTTAGGTTCGATACCGCCGCCACACGACTTGCTCGGAAATACTATCTAAGTGTTGTTTAACTAACTTGCCAAGTACCAAAACAAAAACACACTTAGTTACACAAACATTTATTAAAAATCACTACTCTGGGTTGACCCCGTAGTGGGTTTTGTCCCCTCGCAAACTAACTCATAAAACCCAAAGCAATAGTACCCCTGCTCAGTCCCTGTGGGAGTTAGAACATGGGGCTGGAGTAAGCAAATGAGAAACCAAGTTTAACAAAATCAACGCCTAAATTGTATCAAAGTTTTTGGACAAGTTTTTATAAGTGAACAATTAGACCAATGTTTGACAACTACTCGAAGCAAGCTATAATCGTTTGACTAAGCTGCTAAGTGGGGGAAAAATGTTGGTCTCATTAAACCGGACGAAACACAAACATGACATACGCACCCTATGTGGGTCGTCGTTGAGTCGAGGATAAAACCAACGGACACTCCTGTAGCCGAGTAGGCTTGAAATCTAAGCCGCGACCAAAAGGAGCTACCAGTGAACTAATGGTCATGATAAGCCGAAATCAAATGAGTTATAGGAGACTAAGACAAGTCAAAACCACCTTAGCCTAAGGAATGTCTAAAAATAAACCGAAAGCATAATGACTCGAGTGAGATGGAAAACTGAAGCCGAGGATACCAACTAGCCAACACAAAGTTTTTAAGTTTCTTTCCTGTTTCTTTTTCCATTCTCATGAATGGTTAATATCAAACATTTCTAATGAGTAGCATTAGTTCTTGTGTTTTAATATCTAACGTCAACAACAACAACATAACACAATATTTTATCAAAACTTATGTTCCATTCGACACAGTACACTTGAAATATTACAACTTGACAAATTTAATAGTCACAATGACAAAGTGTTATTCTTACATTAAGTCTTGTGGGTCGAGTGGATGAACACCGAAAACCAAGGAGCTCAATTGGAGGAGATTCGAGATGATTTGGAACAATTAACTCCTGGGGTAGCTTCCTTATGCCATCAACTACAAAACCCCTCTATCAATTTTCAAAAGCCCTATGTTTTATAGAAACCCTAATTATTAAGAACCCTAATTGGAGTGATGCGTGTGAGTATTTGATGGGTTTAACCTATGAATTCGCCTCTATTTATAGAGATAATTGGGGTAAAGAGCCTCTTATCATCCTTGCCTTCGTGATGCGTCACATCCAACTTGGCTTTCATCTCCATTCATAGCCGTGCTAGTGTCTCCTCGTGATAGTATATGATAGATTAGGTGGCTGAAAATTTGTGGTGATGGATCATGGTGACTGAAGAGGAAGGGGAGCAAGTTTCTTTTTGGATTCCTGGTTTTTGGAAGAAGCTAAAAAGGGTAAATGGAGAAGAAAGAAATAAAAGGAGTGGGACAGGTGTAATTGTGTTTTGTTTTATTATAATTACTGTATTGACTGTACCCCGTGTTTTGTCGAATCTTCGAGTAAACGTACCTTCCCGGTACTCGAAAGATATAGAAATTATATTTTTAGAAGCGTTTTTGTAAATGTAATAATATATTTTATTATTACGTAGAAATTTGATTATAAATGTTTGGTTATTAATTTGGTGTCGGTGATACGATGCCTTGACTTCCTAAATTCACGAGATAACTTCGCTTTCTTACGTAGAATTATTAGTGATTGATAAAAAATATGTATTTTCTCTTATCTCGATATTTATTTTTAGTTTTGTTAGCTATTCTTGTTGTAGTATCTTGGAATAACTAATGGATTAAGCTTATGTATGCTTTCATTTTTAGCTTGGACAATAGTAAATTTCACATATACTTTGTGGGCAAGTATTGTATGTGCGGTGTCTTATTTCTAAAGGAACGAAATGACCTCTCGTTTTAAATTTTTGATATCGGCATTTTGTCAGAAAATAATTGATTTGAATTTTCTGACGTGATAAATATTATTATAAAAACTCGGAAATTTACGGGTTGTTATAGATATGGTCTAGGGAAGTTTTGATTCCAACCGTTATATTGATAGTTGGGTTGTATGTTGTGGTTGCTCTTAGGAAAGGGGCGTTTGGCAAAAGGTGTTTTATGTCGTTGTTGAGTAGTTTTAGATCTAAATTCATTTCTAGTAAGTCTTACTCCTGATGTAACAGCATGTTTTAATTTAACATTATCCTTGGTTTTCTTTGTTACTTTGACAAATTCACTACGGTCCGTATTACAAACATTATGTCCTGCTGCAGTCCCCACGGCACCAATCTTTACAAAGGACAAAACCCTATTTTTGGGTCCGTCTGGTCCGTGCTGTACTGCAGCAGTTTTGACAGTTTGTTTGTCTTTTTTCGGCCGTTTTGGTTTGACTCTTTGGAATTAACACTTCATTGAATCATAGTCCATTCATGTTTCCTGGTGTTTTTTGAATTCTAACTATTTCATCGGCACAAGCAATATTTTTGTTAAACTTTAAATTTAGAATTATGTTCGATTAGAACATCTTGTGTGAGCTTTAGTTTTTCTCTTTTAAGATTAAGCTCTTGACATGATTTGCAACTATCATCATTTGCTTTTCCCTTTTCTAATCGTTTTACCTTTTCTTTTAACTCATAGACTTCATTTTCTAAAAATTTCTTTTTAGTCTTTAAAAATTTATTTTTAGTTATGATTTTTAGACTAAGCTCACACAATTGATTATATTGTTTTTGCAAAGTGTCATCATCAATAGAGGAATAAGATGAGTCGGAATGTACCTCGTATGACTCATGTGCCATTAGAGCGATCTCATCATTGCTTGATTCTTCATCATCCTCACTATCACTCCAAGCACCACTTACAAAAGCTCGTTGAGTTTTGCTTTTAGGTGGCTTGGGACAATCTCCTATTAGATGACTTGCATCACCGCATCTAAAATACTTTCTTTCACCTTTACCATTTTTGTCATCCCTATCTTTTCGGAATGGCTTCTTTTCTTCTCGAGGTTGTCTTACAAACTTTCCTTTTCTTCTAAAGAACTTTTTGAAATCTTTAACGGCCATGGCATATTCCTCATCTTCACTACCGGAGCAAGGTTCGTCATCATCACTTGATTCCGTTCTTGCTTTTAGAGCAACGGATTTGATTTTCTCTCTTTTTCCTTTGATGATTTCCTAATCTTTTTCCATCACCATTTCGTGTACTCGTCTAGTGACATTTTTTAGAGATATTTTGATTCCTCAATAGCCGTCACTTTAGCTCTCCACTTCGGATGGAGTGCTATAAGAAATTTCCTGAAAAAGTTCTTACTATGAAAAGATTCATCAAGTGCTTTAAGAGATGTAATAATAGTATTAAAGCGAGCAAAGCCACAATCAATGGTTTCATCTTCAGGGATAACAAATTGTTCATATTGTTGAACAAGAAGATCAATTTTGTTATTCTTGACTTGTGAATTTACTTGATGTGTAATAATCAAAGATTCCCAAATGTCTTTAGCGGTTTCGCACATAAAAATTATTTCATATTCTTTTCTAGGCAAATCATTATAAAGCATCATTTTAGCTTCATTATTTTTAGCTATTAATTTCTTTTGATCATCAACAGAAATATCTTTTGTTATAGAGCTAAAGTCTCCTTTAACTATAACAAACCAAAGATCTATATCTTTTGATTTTACATATGTTTCAAAACGGTTTTTCTAATAGATAAAACCATTGGTTTCAAAGAGTGGTGGTCTTTGCATAGATTGCCCTTCTTTAAAGTTTTCAGAATCCATGGATCGTTTCAAGTTTATAAAATACAATATATTTTAGAAATTCTTGAGCAATGAGGCTCTGGTACCAATTGTGGAAAACTAGAAGAGGGGCTGAATAGTTTACCGATTAAAAACTTTGTTTTGAAACTTATTGAAAGATCAATTGATATTGATCTTAGATATGTTAATGAATGGTAATCAATATGCAAACAATATATAAAGAGTAGATAAGGAAAGAAACAATCTAACCACGACAAGTTGTTTATAGTGGTTCGGTCTACAAGGACTCTTTTTCCTTGCCCTACTCCACTCCTCGAGTCTCACACTCGAGAGTTTAACTTCACGGGTCAACAAGCTCCTTTAACCGGCGGAGAAACCTTTACACTTCGCTTACACACTATTTCCGACACTAAGCTAGATGTCGAGTTCTTTTCAAGGGTACCACCACTCCCACACACAATGCATTTTAAGGACTAAAATACTAACCACTCACACTCACAAGATTATGATGGTTTGGTACAACAATGATGTATGAATCAACACAAGATCATACAACAACAAACAAACAAGACTTCCAACAACTTGTTGAAGCTTGAATGTGCCTTGATCTTCTTTGCTACAAAAGAGATCACTAATATGATATGAAACTGAGTTAGAAATGTTAGAGAGAAGGAATGTATGTGAATATGATAGAAAGGGATGAAAACAACTTGGTTTGGCTTTGCTATTTATAGCCAAAATACTCAAGCAGAGCACCACGGACCACGGATCCTCAAAAGGGTTCCGTCTGTGTTAAGTTTTGTGTCGCGGGTCCGACAAGAAGATCACCAAAATCTTACCAAAGTCAACTATATCTATCCAAGATTGTGTAAGATATGTAGAGTCTAAATCTACATAAAGTATCTAGTGAAATCTTCTAATGATTTCAATGATGCACTACATGATGTAATGTGTTTGTTTTTCTATTTTTATAAATATGTTAAAATGTAAATACATATGTAATATTTTGTTTTTAAGAAACCAAAACATTCTTGATCTAAAAATACTAACATACATTATGGTTTAGAGTCATATCAAAATATGATTAATCAAAATGTAAATGCTTGAGTGATGAAGATATTATTTGAAAAGCTTGTTTTAATATCTATTAAGCTTGACAAGCTTTAAGCTTTATAAAAATTAGATTTACTTTTGTCGTTAACAAAACTTAGGTAAAGATCATAAAATATAAATAACGTTTAATGACGATATTTGTATTAACAGATTGAACCAGAGAAAATTCCATTATGGGTGAAATTGTTTAATGTGCCTTTGGAAGCTTGGTCAGCTAAAGGATTAAAGGAATAAGTACTCTAGCAAAATTACGACTTTGGTGTAAACTCTACAATGTCCCAATGGAAGCTTGAACTGATAAGGGAATAAGTGCTATTGCAAGTAGACTAGGTAAACCACTTATTATGGATGTTATGACTGCTAACTTGTGCAAGTTTGGTAGAGGAAAAGTTGGTTATGCTAGAATATTTGTAGAAGTTGATGCCATAAAAGGTTTTTTTTGAGAAAATTGAGTTAGTTTAAAAAGGTAAGGATTCATAAATGAAAGGCTCTAATTTGTCAATGTGGAGTATGCCTGGAAACCTGCTTTATGTCAAAATTGCTTTGTGTTTAGACTAGATTTTACTACATGTAAGAAAAGAAGCAAAAGTGTGGAACAATTGGTGGGAAGGAAATAAGTTGGTTCAGAAAGATGAGGGTTTTGGCAATGGTAAGGAAAGAGGTTTTGTTAATGTTCAAAACAAAAACAATGTCAATACAAGCAAACCTCATGTAACTAAAAGACATGTGAATAATAAGAATGGTGGAGATAATGAGAATAATAGAAATGGTAGACCTCCTATGGTGGACAAAAAAGGACATATGGTGGGATATAAAAGACATCAGCAAAATTTTGGGAATGGGAAGAATGGAAAAAGTAACGGAGCTAATAAAAATAATGATGTTTTCAAAACCTTGGTCAACATAAAAAAGCTCGGAGTAATGTCATAATGAATCACAAAGAGAAGTCAACAGATTTTCAGTCTTAGAGACAAATGATGTTGAGGAAAATTAAAATATTGAAGATTTGAGGGGTAAAGATATTGTTGACATGTTCCTGAACAAAATGCAACAACCTAGTGTTATTGAGACAAAAACATGATCTCTTGGAATGTTAAAGTACTTCAAAGATACTTGGGAAAGAAATATAATGGAAAAGGACAATTTGAATGGTATTGAGGAGATTGAATATGTGTTGGAAGATGAGAATAATGTTCCTCAACAGACAATATCAAATGAAGTGGTTGGAGTGTCACATAATATTTTAAGTGACAAATGTCTTAACTTTTAATGGGGAAGTTGCTATTTAAGTTAGGAGCTTGGAGAATAAAGGGGAATGAGTACCCATACAAAGCAAAATGAAGTACAAAATTTAATTATAGAAGAGAACTTGGTAGTTTGTGCAGTCCTTGAGACCCACTTAAGTACTCCTAAAGTTCCTAAAGAGGGTGAGTTTGTGTTTGGAATATTGAATTGGATATCAAATATGCCTCATTGTGATAGAGGCTATAGAATTTGGTTGGAATGGGATCAGAATGTTGTTAATGTGATGGTTATTTACATGACAAAACAATATGTTTTTGTCTTATGAAAGATGTGAAAGGAGGAATTAAAATATTATGTAGCTTTATTTATGCTGCAAACTCAGGTAAATAAAGGAAAAGTTTGTGGAAAGAACTGATAACACATAAGATTTTTGCTAATGATAATCCTTGGATCCTAATGGGTGACTTTAATGTTACTTTTCAAGTCTTGTATTACTAAGGATATAAAAGACTTTCAAGAATGTGTTGAAGTATGTGAAGTTGTTGATTTAAAGAGTTATGGGTTCTTCATACATGATCTAAATCCCCTCTACAACCTATAACAAGTATATTCAAAAAGGTAGACAAAGTTATCGTTAATGATGGTTTATTACACAAGTATAATCAAGCTCATGCCATGTTTTTGCCATATGTAATATTTGATCATAGCCATGCTCTGTTGATAACTCCTACTGAAGTTGAAAAAAACACAAATATTTTAGGTTCACAAACTATATTGTGGGTAAGAAAGACTTTATACCTATTGTAGAGAAATGATGGAGCTCAAAAGTTTCATGTTTCCAAATGTTAAAAGTTGTAAAGAAATTAAAGGCTCTCGAACCTCTGATCAACTGGAAACAAGGTAACTTGTTTAACAAAGTCAATAGATCAGATAAAGCAAATTCAATATCAGGTTGATAAGCATCCATTTAATTGCAAGTTGAAAGAAATTGAATGCAATGTGTTGAAGAAGTTTAATGAGGCTGTCATAGATGAAGAAAATCTCTTGCATCAGCAGGCAAAGATTGATTGGCTGAGTGCAGGGGACAAGAACAATGCTTAATTACATAAGGTAGTTAGAAGCTAGAGAAATATAAGTAGGGTGAATCGTATTAGTGATGATCAAGGTCTAAGATACACTGGTGATGAGGTTGGTCCTATTTTTATTCAACACTTCTAAAATTTTTGGGCATGTCAGTTTATACTACTCCATTATCAGAAATAGGCAATATATTTACTACAACTTTGTCTAATGAAGAAGCTCTCAATATGTTAAAGCAAGTGACTAATATTGAGATAAAAGAAGATTTGTTTTATATAGGGGATAACAAGGCCCCTGGATATGATGGGTATACTTCAAATTTCTTTAATAAAGCTTGGAATGTAATAGGTGATGAGGTGTGTTTGCCCATCAAGGAGTTCTTCAGTACATGAAAGTTATTAGGTGAGACCAATGCTACATTACTCTCTTTGATTCCTATAGTGAATAATCCTTTTAAGGTCACTGAATTAGACCGATTACTTGCCGCAATGTCCTCTACAAATGCATTAGCAAGATTTTAACAAACATAATCAAATATGGGTTATCAAAGCTGGTTAATGTTAATCAAAGTACATTTATTCCTGGTAGATTGATTCAAGACAATATCATTATTACTCAATAGTTGTTAAGAGGATATATCAGAAGGGTTATGGTACAAAAAAGTTACTAAAGTTTTTCAAAAATTTGTCCTAAGTTACTTTAGTTTTATTTTGTTCACTTAGATTACTAAACTTTAACAAGTCTGTTTGGTATCCCACTTTGGCATGGGATTTGAATTCAAAAGAACAAAAGACCATGATTGGTTCAAAAACCAGGTCTACAAAATAGCCACCAAACCCGATGACCCCACCATTTTACAATCCGGACACACTACCCTGGTTTTGCAATTTTAGTTTGTACTTTTATAAAACTTGTGGGCCTCCTTTTAATTCCAACATCTCATTTTAATTTGATTATAACTTATTTTCAAAAACTTAAACCAAATCCTAATCCAAATCCAAATCCTAATCCTAATCCAAATCCCTTAACAAACCAAACGGACCCTAAAACTTTGTTCACTCAGGTTTCTAAACTTATAAAAATATACGTTCATGTTACTAAACTTTGAAACTTTATTCAGTCAGGTTACTGAACTTATCAAAAAATATACATTCGGGTTACTTGGACTAACACTGAATTTATCAAAGTGTATGCTCTTAAGAGTTCAGTAACCTAAGTGAACAAAATGAAACTATAGTAACTTAGGACAATTTTTATGAAACTTTAGTAATTTTTTGTACCATAACCCTATTTCAGAAAGAATGGTCACAAGAGATGTGTTATGAAGATTGATGTTCAAAAAGCTTATGACACAGTTAGTGGGACTTCCTAAAGCAGATTCTTATCAAATTTTGTTTTCATGATAGGATGGTCCAACGGATTATGACATGTGTTACAACCTGTGCATACTCTATATGTATTAATGGTGAGAGATGTGCCTACTTTAAGGTGGGGGCTTAAGATAAGGAGACCCAATATCTATTTATCTCTTCACCTTGATTATAGAAGTGTTCACTCTGATCATGCAAAGGAATACCCAATCTAACACTGAGTTCAAGTATCATTATGGGTGTACTAAATGAAGTTGACTCGCCTCTACTTTGTAGATGACTTGTTAGTGTTATGTCATGGGGATAGTGGATCTGTTGTAGTGGTAAAGCAATATCTTGATACTTTTAGCCAAGTCATTGGTCTGCACCCAAATTTGAGTAATTTTTTTTGAAGTATGAAAGATGATGTAACGAGAAACATTATAATCATTCTTCATTTTGTTATGGGAAAGTTGCCTATTGGCCAAAAGATTGAGTATGACTGATTGTACAGTGTTGGTAGACAGAGTAAGAATGAAGGTTCAAGATTGGAAAAACAAAGTGTTGTCAAATGCAGGAAGACTGCAACTTATTGCATCTGTCCTTGCCTCTATGCAAGTCAATTGGGCTTATGTGTACTTAATCCAAAAGACCACTAATAAGGAAATTAACACGGTTATGAAAAGGTTCTTATGGAGTTATCAGGTGCAATCTAATGGTAAAGCTAGAGTAGCTTGGAAGCTGGTGTGCATGTCTAAAAGTCAAGGGGGTCTTGGATTGAAGCCTTTGCATTTATGGAATAAAGTTCTTCTTAATAAACATATTTGGAACATATCAGCTAAAAAAAGACACTTTGTGGGTGAAATGGGTAACTATGGTAAAACTGGAAGGGAAGAGCATTTGGGATACTCTAACTGCGAATAAAGACAGGTTGGAAGAACTTAATGGAGTTAAGGGATAGTATCAGAAGCCATATAGTCCATATTGTGGGTAATGGTAAAGAATCATATGTGTTGTATGATAAATGGCATCTACAAGGGGATCTCAGTGAGTTTATAAGCAAAGGAAGTATATATTAAGCAATAATTTATGATAATCTTACTGTCCAAGAAATGATTAGAAATGGAGAACGATATTGGCCTATGGAAAGGAATGAGAAGTTTCATGTTTTTGCAAACATCCTAGTTCCTGACTTACATGAAAACTTGAAAGACAAGACTGTGTGGATCAACAGAAAAGGAGCTCAAAATCATTATAGCATTGGTTTGGTTTGGAAAGATCTCAGTCCATAATATAATGAAATTCCTTGGTTTAAAGTTGTCTGGTTTAGTCATTATACTCCACAACATGATTTTTATACTTTGGATGGCTATACAAGAGAAACTACAGACTCAAGACATAATGATGAAGTGGTGCCGCAATGCTAACTTATTTAGTCCTTGGTATAGACAATGCAATGATTATCATGGGCACTTGTTTTTTCTATGTGTTTATTCAAAGAAGATATAGGAAATAATGAAGTCAAATTGTGATGTTGATACAATACCCGACAATTGGAAGCAAGTTATTGAGGCTATGAGTAATATGAAATGCATGAATAGTATTGGTAGTATCCTTAAGAGGCTTTTATTAACTGCTACCATATACTATATTTGGATTGAGATAAATGTTAGACTATTTCACGATAAAGGACAAGACACATATTCAATATGTGCTTTTATCTGTGAACACATTATAATGAAGCTTCTTATTTTAAAGGTCAAAAGAACAAATATCGTGAAGAGAATAGTAGAAATATGGTTTGTTCAAATGAATTACTAGTTGTAAATAGGATCTTCAAGTATTCGGGGAGTTTGGGCTTGATGGCTTGGGAGATATAAGGATGGTTGTGAAATGTTATGGATATAAATTAATATACGTATGATCGGATTCGAACTCGAGACTTCGGGATTGCACACATTACGTATGAGAATTAATGTTTAGAATAATTAATATATAAATGTTATTATTAATTATTTAGTCACGAAATAAACACTTAACGAATGTTAATATTTAACGAGTTTGGACTAACGGTCGTTAAATGTAACATTAAAGGACTAAAGATGGAAAAAGTGGACAAGAAGGATCTAGAACCCCTTTGGGTTATCTAGACCGGTCGTGGGTTCCAAAAGCCCAAGGGATCCATTACTTGGTCATCAAGTTTAGATGTGTATAAATACAAACCCATTGTATTCACTAAATCTAATATTGGATCACCAAAGAACCCTAACTTCTTCTCCTCTCCTCTACTTGTGCCTTGGACGATCGACCTTATATCCCTAACTCCTAGGGATCGATTTTCCATTGCTCAATACAAGTGTTTGGTTTATTTGTGATTCAAGAACCTAGCTTTTCACATTAATTCGATATTAGTACGTGTGTACAAGAACGAAGAGAAAATACACTTGTGTTTGCATATCTTGGGTATTCGACTTTTGGTTTAGTCGAATGTGTTAAACCCTAATTTATTAGGGTTTAGGGTTTCTTGGTTCTTGACCCTAATTGCATTGATTGATAAAAGGTACGCATATACTTTTAATTCGGTTAATTAATTTACAAGTATTATTCCTATTACTTCAGTTGCATGCTTTGATGATGTTTACGTGTTTACTATAATTGTTATGATTAGTAAAACCCAACAGTGGCATCAAGAGCCGTTAATACGTTGTAATTAATTACCGAAACACATAAAAATTGAATCTTTGTGATTATTACATGCTTTTATGGTTTATAGGGTTTTGAAAATTGGAACCTATTTTTTTAATATATGGGTCGAATACCCTTTTATTTTTTTAATTAGGTTTTATTTTTTGTAAAACTTGTAGAAACCCTAGGATTGCATGTATATTTTATGTGGTTATCATGAATAATTTTTATGTGCCATGATAATATGCGTATCTTGAGATTATAATTGTTATGAGGAATCGATGGTGGGACATGCATGTTTTGCTATGGATTATTATTTATTGTTTGTTTTGATTAATTGTTAAGTAAAATTTACATGTTAATTAGTTTGATAAATATAAAATTGGGGAAGATCTCAATATATCTAATAATAATTCGTTATGTGCAATATGGTATATCATTAACTTTGGCTTACGCAATCGACTTGTCGATGTATGTCGCTCACTTACACTGTTGGTGAAAGCCCTAGTTAATATATGCATGGTTTTTACGCCTAGAATTGTTTATTAGGTTTTATCGAACAAAATTATGCATGTGGCTAATTGTTTTTACATATGTTAATTGTTAAGTTATATGTATATTATTTGAGTTTGTTATAATTTTTATTAAAGTGCTTTTTTGTTTATATTGTATGACATGTTAGTAAGCAAAAGGGTTTTGAGAATAGAAAATTAAATGGACTAAATAATGGCGAAATTTGATTTGTTTTCTAAGTATTAAATCTTGAACTTTTAATCGATCGATCGATTGTACTAAATGGTTAGAACGGCTTACCCATTATAACAAACCGTGTGAGTGGTTTAAGGAGGTTCGACATTAAATTACACTCTAAAGAAGAAGGGTTATTCATAATATGCTTCACACGACCAGCCTTCTCTCGCCACTTTGTGCGTTATATTTGGAGCTACCTAGTATAACTATTCTATGTACGAAGCATCTTAGTGCAAAGTTGTAAGTTTCTCAACGCATCGATTAAAACTTTGTAGAATTTAATCTTAGCAATTTAAAACTGTGAGTAAGGTTTTGAAATTTTTTATGTTATGAAGATGTATGCATGCTTCTTCATACATAAGTTTTGATTACACATCAAAATTGTACCTTTTAAAATTTAAGTTTATGCCATCTAATGATATTAAACACCTGAAGTTGTAATTTACGTTATGTGAGACCTTGAACTAGATTACAATAACAAGGTGAATCTTTATGTTGTGTGAGACCTCAACTTAAATAATTTGCAGTTTCTAAATTAGACAACTTAATTAAGTTAGTTAGTGAGATCTATGACTTAAGGCATAAGATAGGGTGAAACATGCTTACATTTGCATAAAGGTTTGGCAAACTGTAATCCCATACTTAGGAATTGAAAATTGTTTGTCAATTATTGTTCGACAATTACCATGTTGAATACTTTCATCACTAGCAGATCAACTGATGTGGTGGAACTATGGCAATTGGGTCCCGGTTTCAAGGAAAATTCTATGGTTAATATGAATATTTACCAAGGGTATTTAATTTTCTTGAAAGATTTAATTATCGAAAATACTAAAATTGAATTTTGTTAATTCTTTTGATTGTATTAATGCAACATTAAACCGTAAACGTGGTTTGGGCTTTGGTAAATTGATCTAGTTATGTTTTCAAACAAATGTTTGATCAAGAAAAATTTACTAAAAAGACAAACATAGTTTCTTTTTCTTTGAAGAAGAGTGAGACTCAATCCTATTCCTTTTCATGATTGAGAAAGATATGTTAGGAACATTAGAATTGTCTAGATTCTAATATTAACTCATAACAACTTTAATGGTTAAGAAAATTGCACACCTTGTTCTTCATAAGAGATTTCATTACCCTCTGTTGGTGATTGAATTCTTATATGACATTTTGGTCAACTAGAAAACATGTTTGACGTTTTATGAGTTATTAAATTAGAAGCTAGATTAATTACCGCAAAATTGGTAAAAGATAAACTAATATATTTTATCTAGTTGTTTTGTTTTGACCAATTAAAGGTGCTACACATCATTATGGCGATGGTAGACCCATTAAGGAAGAAATTGCATGCTCAGTTTTTCAAGTTAATAGCATTGATAGATGATCCATCATCTATAGAGTAGAATACACTATTTTAGTACCTAAGTAATTGTTACAAATGGCCTTACAAAGGGGTAGCAACGTAATAGCACGCTATTTTCACTGGTTAATGAAACACTTACAATGTTGTCAAATCCAGTGGGAGTTACAAGATTTATTATCTTGGTAGTAACTCAGATTATTTCTAGATTTTCTTGAAATAATTCAAATATGTAGACATTTATATTCTCAAGGATAGTCATGAACGTTTCCTTGATAATTAAGTGGTCCTACATCTACTTGTAATGCTTATATATCTATGACACTATCATATTGCTCACATAAACAAACGAATGTCATGGTGTTTATCTACTACATGATGTTGTTCTATGCAGAAGTGGGAGAAGTATTTATTGTGTGCAAAGGAACAACACATACAAATATGATTAATGGAATCTCTTGATCATGAGGTAAGAGATTAACGTTCTAATAAGATTGTCTTGTTTAGAACATGTGTCAAGATTATAACATAGACTACTTTTATGTCTTATGTCATTCAAATTAAAGAAACACTTGAAGTTACATTTTAGGTTAAGTGAGATCTTGGCTAGATTGTAATCTCAAGGCAAATCTCCACTTGTCGTGGGATCGGGCGTGGTTGCTTTTGCAGCTTTCTTAAGTTGGATACTTCAATGGAATGACATAATTAAAATAAAGTAATCTAATGCTACTTTAAATATTTGTGTATTCTTGGAATGACATAAATAGTATATTAACTTGAAAATTAATTAATTGAAACCAAGATGTGGTGTTCATAATAACTTTAAATTATACATGGTTATGTGTTTATCTGTAAACTCACAAACATGAAGTCTTTTAAAGACTTATAATATAAAGTGAGACATTATAACTATTATGTCTTTTGACTTGGTCAAAGAATACTTGTGTTATAAAGCATGTAATCGGTTTGGAATTTTATTTTACCATTAAGATGATTTGGTTGGTAAATAGGTAGGCCAAAATGAATATGTTTATCTTACATATTGTTAGATTGTCTGACAATATTAATTCCAATGAAATCTTGTATGTATATGGTATGTTCAGTTAGAAGAATCAAACTTTTGTCATATTGTTTGATTCAAGATAACTATATTCTATTTTCTTTCAAAAGTTATCAATGTTAGAAAATTGAGTATTCATTGGATATATTTAATAAAACTCAAACCTAGAAGATTAATAAGACACCAACTTAGTATGAAATGTGATGAATCACATTGAGTCTTATATTGAAGTTTTGATTTGTTAAAAGGGTTAATAATTTAAAGACTATATTTGTCAAGAATGGCGGCTTCTGCGTAACAGAACTAAAAAAATAACTCTTTTAGACATTAAAGTTGACATTTTGTTTTTTAAGTATTTTGACCATATTATGACCATTTTACCATTCGAAAATATTTAAAAAAGAAATTCGAAAAAAATTTCGAAATTTCAAAAAAAAGTATTTCAAAAACAAATCAAAAAAATATTTTGGAAAAAAAGTATTTCAAAAAATTTAGAAAGGGTAAAATGGTCATAATACTTAAAGAAAGACAAAATGCAAATTTAGTGTCTAAAAGAGTTATTTTTTAGTTCATTGGCGAATCGCCATTTTGACAAGATAGTCTTTAAAAGTTATTAACCCTTGTTAAAACTACTTATGGAGTAGGTTATTAACGAACAAGATTTACGAACTGTGAATGTGTATTTGTAATATCCCAAAAGAAAACAATTTAGTGTTGTTCTACTTGCTAAAATATTTATAGATAGTCTTTATATTACAAAAGCAAGTGGGAGTTCTGTTTAGATCTTGAAGAGATTAAATTACAATTACAAAAGACATAATCTTCTAAAATAAACTAGTAAATATCATGATGAGGTCAAATCTGATAGACCTCAAGATGATGGAATTCTCATTCATAGATCCGCAAGGATATCTCAGGTATTTGATATGATGAGAAATATGAATTGCAAGATGATGGTAAACCTGTTAATCATAATGATATATTAACTAATATTGAATTGTGGTAAATTATTCATACTATGAATGTTAAGATGTTGTCCATAAAGATAATCAACTTTAGAACTTGGTTTATCTTAATGAAGATGAGTTTCTTCAAAGAAAACCCTAGTGGTTTAAATCTTTGTGTAGAAATTACATGGACAATATTGTACACATATTTAATGCATGTGACAAGACTGTTAATCACACTTAAACAATTAATTGTGATTGAATATTCTTTCCTTGGCACATTAAATATATAATGATTATAATTGTCATACTTATTTTCATTGGTATGAAAATGACAATGGAATATTAAAACTCTTTCTTGTGTGATTGCTTTTATGAGGACGATAAGTAATACAAAGAAGTTTTATGAATTTATATAATCTTTGAAATGTACGAATCGCAAGAATCCATGAATGGATATATGCATGCATCTAGAGATGATTCTTATGTTTAACTATTAAATCCAAGTTTTGGTTTAAAATTAAAATAAGATAATTTCTATGTATTCCTCGAAAGCTAGTGGGAGTATTATGTTTATTTTCTTTAAATCATATATGTTGTATAACATATGGGAAGTAACATTCCATGTAAGCTAAATGTTAATTTTTAGTTTGTGAATGAAATTTCACTTGAAAGATTTAGAAAATAAGACATACAACCTTGGAATATATGTTTATTATTAATAAACATGTGCGAAAAATAATTGAGTCTAATAGAACATGATATATCATTTGGAAAATGTATATGTAGAACATGAATGAAATCTTAGTTTGATACAAGAAATTTTTCATGTACATCATGTTATTATTGTATCATGCTTGAATGCAAGATGATTTGACAACATTGATATCTAATGAAGTTATTAGATAACTGGTGTAATGAATATTCTAATAGAATATGATTGAATTTAGAATTACATTCCTCACCGGAATTGCTCTCAAATTCTATGGATGAGCAATACAAGAATTGTTGCGTAATTGTCATAACCAACAAACTTGAAAGTTTTGGAAGGCAAAAACAATTACAATCAGATATTTGAAGTTTACGGAGATTTTAAAGCATATTATTGTTTTGAATACAATGATCTTGGTATAATTGAGATGACACTCAATACTAGTCATGGGAGGATTTTATCCTTGTTGATGGCCATGTGAACTAGTTGTGTTCAACTAAGAGCATAGTTTCATTATACATTAAAGAATAAGAATACTTTAAACTTTAAAATGTTTGAAAGTTTAATTGTTATAAATTGGTGGTTGAGGATGTCACACACTTTATGAAATATTATGTGGCAATATCAAGATATTTTGAATGCACACATACAAGAACTTCACTAGTTGAATTCTTGAAATAAGTATTTTCAAAAATCCGATAGATCAAAGTTAGTTGAAATTATGTCTTGTCAACAAGTATGATTGTCATTACTTGAGGCATAATTCATTAACAAGTATTATCATGCATTGATCTATTTAGTATTTGGATAAGGGATATTTTGAACAAATATTATTTAAATGAAATAAAATATTGGTTATGTTTATTTTTCATTTTCTTAATATTATACCCTATATTTGCATGTTTAATCCGTGAATAACTTATGTTATTCTAAAAGTCGGTTGTCGATCAATGATATGGGAATGTCATTGAATTAAGACAAATATGAGTTTTGGTAGAATATACTTAAAGTATATTGATGCTTGGGACATGCCAATTACATAATATTCAATGAATTGAATATAGATGATCCCAACTTAACATGATTGTACTTTATGGATCTTTGTCATTAAGTAAATCATGTTTATCCTCGACTTGAGATACCATATAATCATTATGAATGTAGCACATTTGTGTGAAATAGTCTAACGTTATCCGTAAAAGGTGGTTATAAGGGCTATTTTCGTAGTGTTGCAAAGTTCATGAGTTATGTCTTGTAGTCAAGAGAATTTACTCCTTTGAATTTATTTCAAAGCATAACATTGTTTGTAAGGCCTTACCAAAGATCAATCTGAATACGTTCGGATGATTTGGTAATCTTGTTCAATCGGATATAACAAGAACAAAAATATTAACTTGTGAAATGACTTGATCCATATTCACGCTAATGAAGTATTAGAAGTAAAGGATAAGTATAATGATGAATCATTAAAATGGTTTTCCAGGAAACCACACTCGGTTCAAACTGGGGCATTGGCGTGTTAAGCTAGACTAAACCAATGTCATTACTATATTAAGATATATCCAGTGGGAGCCGAAGGTTATGGATATAAATTAATATACGATGACCGATTCGAACTCGAAATTCGGGATTGCACACATTACGTATAAGAATTAATGTTTAGAATAATTAATATATAAATGTTATTATTAATTATTTAGTCACGAAATAAACACTTAACGAATGTTAATATTTAACGAGTTTGGACTAATGGTCGTTAAATGTAACATTAAAGGACTAAAGATGGAAAAAGTGGACAAGAAGGATCTAGAACCCCTTTGGGTTCTCTAGGCCAGTCGTGGGTTCCAAAAGCCCAATAGATCCATTACTTGGTCATCAAGTTTAGATGTGTATAAATATAAACCCCTTGTATTTATTAAATCTAATCTTGGATCACCAAAGAACCCTAACTTCTTCTCCTCTCCTCTACTTGTGCCTTGGACGATCGACGTTATATCCCTAACTCCTAGGGATCGATTTTCCATTGCTCAATACAAGTGTTTGGTTTATTTGTGATTCAAGAACCTAGCTTTTCACATTAATTCAATATTAGTACGTGTGTACAAGAACGAAGAGCAAATACACTTGTGTTTGCATATCTTGGGTATTCGACTTTTGGTTTAGTCGAATGTGTTAAACCCTAATTTATTAGGGTTTAGGGTTTCTTGGTTCTTGATCTTAATTTGGGGTTTTTCATAAACCCTAATTGCATTGATTGATAAAAGGTACGCATATACTTTTAATTCGGTTATTTAATTTACAAGTATTATTCCTATTACTTCCGCTGCATGCTTTGATGATGTTTACGTGTTTACTATAATTGTTATGATTAGTAAAACCCAACAGGTTGGGCTTTTGTCATGTAGATAATGCCTTCCATGGATGTCAATCTTATGATATTTGATGTGAGGTGACTGATGTATAAAGATTGCATGGTTGCCTTCATAAAGGAAATATAGTCCTTTTGCAGAAGCAACAAGGTATGTGCATTGGATGATGCCTCTCATGAATGTCAATCTTATAAACTTTACTGTGAGGTGGTTGCTGCAAGAAGTTTGTATAGATTGCCTTCTTGAAGGAAATGTAGTCCTTGCATTTGACCTTAAGTGATCATGAGGCCTATTCACATTGTGTCTATTGTGGTTCTTAGTTTTTTTTTAGCAATTATGGTTCTTATCGGGTGTTTGGCATTGCGTTGTGAAACAAATTATTAGATTATTGCGTTGTGGTAACGTGAATAATTCACTTTAAGTGTTTGGTAAACAAAAATGGATAAGTGATTATTTGTGGTATGTAGTGGTCAAAACGTGGTTTCCAAAAGTATCAAAGGAGTCATAGCCATAAACGTGGTTTCTTTTATACATGATATTACCTTTTAGCCTCACATATATCAATATATTTGTCACTTTACTAATTAAAATATGTCTTTTTTGGTAATCTTACATAATAAGTTATTAAATAATCTAATTTGCCAAACACTCAAAAAAATCATTATATGATTATTGCGATATCAAACATCATAATCAAATCCAAACACTATATTTTAAAACCACGGTTTGCAACAGCTGATTATCTGATTATCCGTTTTCAAAACGCATAATCTATTTTCAATAAGCAAACCCTTTAGTTGGAAATGCATTTTTTGACACAATGTTTTTATAGTAAATATAGTGATTACCCGGTGAAAATGTAATGTATAAAGTAGATGTTATCAGTGGTATTGTGCAGTCTGTAGGAACTAGTGTGTTCTTTTGTTATGATGTGGTAACCGAGTATGTTCTTTGACCCTCCATGATAACATCTTGTAACTATTAATGGTATTTTTGATAGTAATATATATTCACATAAAAAAAAAAAAACATTTTGAGAGTTTTAATTTTGAAACATAATGTTTTTACAAACTTTTACATTTTGTATTTCAATATATATGAAGTTAAATAACTATTTACGTTAGAATCACCGCTATATAATACATTTATCTTTATCATTTTTCTTATTGTATGTAAGTAAGTTTGATGTAATTGTTGAAAACCTTATAGCAAATACGAGAATACATGAGGGTTTTGATTTTAGAACATTATTTGCCGCTAGTAAAGATAAACGTCACACAAAACATTTAACTACAATATCACAACTATAATTATTTTTCTTTAGAAATTCTAATTATTACACACAAGTGCTCACATAGTTTTATAAAATGAACAACTTCCGCTAACTGATGTTACTTACAACCATTGCTACTGCTAGTTTCATTAAAGATACAACAACAACAACAACTAATCCCGTTGGAGCGAGGCATGAGAGAAATGAGATGTAGACAATCACACCACTATCCGAGGGTAAAGGAATTGTTTCTAGAAAAATCTCCGGCAAGTGTGTGTGCAGACAAATATGTGTGGTGTGTGTGAGGATGGTAAAAACAATAAAATAAAAGAAAGTGTATAAAACAAAAATATACAACAAGTATTTATAGTTGTGTGATTATTCATTTTAATCAACTATGTACCATCAAAATAATAAAAAATAAGTTGTAATATGATGTCTTATATACTAGGTTTGTAGACGAATTTTTAAAAATTATTAGACTAAATAAAGTTTTATTTTATTTTATTTTTTAAAAAACTACATTAAAAAAAGGTTGTCAAAAGTTGTCATGTATTTATTTAAAATTTTGAGTAAAAATTGTTAAAATAACTACAGTATTTTATTAAGTCAATATTTTTTGAATTTTTATCCGAAAATTTAAGTTTGAAAAAGGTCTTTTGAAAATTAACATTACTCACTTTTAAATTTTTTAAATTATAAACAAAAATATTTTTTATATTCATTAGAGATATGGAAAATATGAGAATAAGGGCGTATATTTTTCAAACCAATCGGAAAAAGAAGTAGAAAAATCAAATTTCATTTTAATTTCTCCACTTAACAAACACACACTTTTAATCCCCAAATTCTTTTTATAACTTTCTTTTTTATAAAAAGTCTTCTCACAACCAGACCACAACACACACATTCATTCTCTCTCTAGATCTCTCACACCGAGAGATCACATCACATCTCCGGTTAACCGGAATATCCAACAAACAGATCACACATCTACTACACATCTAATCCGACGTCGTTTCGATCTCATTACTCGCCTTCACTATGGCGACATCCGCTAATGCTCCGATTACTATGAAAGAGGCGCTTACGGTATATTCATTTAACAGTGACCTAATTATGTTATTATCGTAAATATCAGTAGATCAGAGTTGTTTTGTTGATAATTAGTTCAATTTGTTGCGGTTTTGACTTATTTAGGGTTAGTTGAGATGATGTAATGATATGTTAGATTAGCTCTTATTTTATCGTTTTTGTTGCGATTTTGAGATATGTAGAGTTAGTTGAAACGATGTGATGAGATTATGCGTGGATTTGTTAGATTAGATGATGTATGTTCACACGTTAGTTTAATTAGCGCGATTTTGTTGTTTATGTTGTGAGATTTGAAGTTTTTTAGGGTCAGGTGAAATTCTGAAATGAACTTAGGCGCTGATGTGTAATGATATTGCTTAGATTTGACAATTTGTTAGTAAGAAGTTTGATTTGCGCGATTTTGATGTTTCGTCTGTGATTTTGAGTTATTTAGGGCTAGTTAATGAAAGAGATGATGTGCAATGAGATTGTGTGAGTAGATGATGTATGTTCAGTATATAGTTCAATTTTATGTGAGGTGTAATGAGTTTGAACTATTTAGTGTTAGTTGAATTGATGTGATGTCGTATCGTGTAGATTCGTTAGGTTAGATGATGTATGTTAACTATCAAGTTTAATTCACGTGATATAATTGTAGTTGTGATTTTGAGTTATTTATGGTTAGTTGAAATGAAATAAGAGCTAATGTGATTTGAGTGTTGTTGCGCTGATTTTTTGGATTAGGATTTGTGTTATACTGTTCACTGTATAGATGAACTCGCGAAATGATATTCTGAGCTGATGTGTAATGATATTGTGTAGATTAGACGATGTCCATGACTAGGTTCAATACTTTGTATAATAGAAATTGTGGTTATTGTTTTCGTGAACGCATTGAGTTTTATACGGTTAGTTGAGGAGCTTTTATGCTCTCTTATTGCGTTCGATTGGCCATTTAGATGATATATTTTTCCTGTATTTGGCTTCTAATACTAGGTTTCACTTAGATAGTTTGTAAATAATTCCGAGCTATCTAGGCTTAACTGAAATGCTGAAAATGAAAATCGGAGCTTCTATGATGTTGTTGTGTGGATCTGCTAGGCTAGACTATATGCGTTCACTCATCTATCTGAATTGTAAGTTTGTAACTTATTTGCCTAAGAATAGGTTTCCACTTTGAGATATATAAGTTGCTTAATTTACGTTATACAATATACTATTGTTTTAGTTACATATCATGTTTTTGTTGGTGTTAAATTGATTTGAAGTAATCCTTGCTAGCTTATGTACAGATGTACTCTCGGTTTGATTAAATTTGTTTGATAAGTAGGTATTTTTTTTTTTAATATGTTCAGGTTCGTGGAATAAAATGATATTTAATTATGTATGGTCTTTAGTTGTTGGTGATGTGTGCTTATTGTTGGTATTAATTATGTGATGTTGTTGCAGTTGTCCAGCGTGGGCATCAATCAATCCGCAGTTTGTTACATTTACAAATGTCACGATGGAGTCGGATAAGTTTATATGTGTGCGTGAAACATCACCTCAGAATAGTGTGGTGATTATTGATATGAGCATGCCTATGCAACCACTGAGGAGGCCAATTACTGCTGACTCAGCTCTAATGAACCCCAAGTATAGGATATTGGGTTTGAAAGGTACTCATCTGGTCCTCTATAAATTAGCAATTTTATTTAACTAGTAGGCTAGCATAAAAACTATGTGTTTATAGTTTCAAAACGAAGAGAATGTTTGAGGGTGACTTTTAGGATTTACATTAAAGCAAGTATCGTTGAATGAAATGAATTACTATGGAGTACTAAAGTCTTTGCAATGCTGATATGGGCCCAACTAGGGTAAAATGTAGTTGAAAGTAATAAAAGATCAGAGTGTTGCACCAAATTAGGGTCTTATGGAAGTGAGATTCCAGTTTGGTATACCTTTCGGGATGAATGGGGAGCAACTTATTATGTGATCTGATAAATAACATTGCTATTTGGTTGCATAGCTAAACAGAGATCTAAAAATAATTCCCATTGTCCTTGCAAAGGTCCTTTCTGGCTTATAGAGATTCGAGTAACATTGGTTTCCAGCTGCTCATGTAGTATTCTTTATACTTTCAATAGAAATTGCATCTGTTAAGTTTTCGATTTATATATTGGGAGCATCTGTCCCACTTGTACCCTGTTGTGACTTGTGTTGGTCTGAAAACGAACAAAAAGTTGCAGATTTTAGAACTTCCCACCTCAAAGTCACGGTGCTGCAGGACATGAAATATACCAGCCTTTACTACTTGCTCTCTTTGCCATTTCAAGTCAAAATATAGTTATAATATTGAAGCATAGTATACCAACTTAGCATTATTATTACAACAGTGAGGTCTGTTTCTAACTCTGTAACTAATGAATGGTCTAATTTTCTAGCTCAAGTGCCGGGAACTACTCGAGACCATCTGCAACTATTTAACATTGAGATGAAAGCCAAAATGAAGTCCCATCAGATGCCTGAGCAGGTAAAAGCTATAAGTTCATAATCCGATAGCTTTTCTCATCTTGTTTTCAACTATTAATGTTTTTCTGATATTAGCATACTTCTGTTTTCAGATCGTCTTTTGGAAGTGGATCACCCCTAAGATGTTGGGGATGGTTACCCAAACCTCTGTTTATCATTGGTTACTTGAGGGTATGATCATTATTTTTTCTTTTTCTTTTTGTCATTGCTTTCTTTTCTCTCCCTTTGGTATGTGAAATAAAGGTTATGAATTATTTATGTGGTGCTTTTGGTACAGGTGATTCTGAACCTACAAAGATGTTTGATAGAACAGCTAATTTAGCGAACAATCAGATAATCAACTACAGATGTGATCCATCTGAGAAATGGTTGGTGTTGATTGGAATTGCTCCCGGCTCACCAGAGGTTCGTTGTTATTCTCTTGTTTCATGACGCAATTTTATTTTGCTTATGCGATATACTTAGATCAACACTCTTGCAGTATATCAGTTTATCGTTAAGGCTCACAACTAGACTGACTGTAGTTTGAGCACAGTGTTCAGCTGTGCTCTTATCTGGATATACTGAATTAGTTGATCTGTGGGAACAGTTACTTCATCATATATCTTTAATTAAAGTTTAGTCAATTTTTTGTTTTTCTGACTATTGGCTTACTCCCACTTTTAAGAATCATGGTTCATAAATAGTCACAGGATGGAAATTTGAATGGCCTTTGAACTTACCATCTTATTCAGTAACTAATGCAACTTTATAATGTATCCTCCAGTATCTTTCAGTGTAATTATTGTTTGTCAATATCGTAGAGTGTCATCTATGGTCAATTGTTGTCCCAAATTTTCAGCATTACTAACCTCCTTGCCATTCTGACGTAAACAGAGACCTCAACTAGTAAAAGGAAACATGCAGCTTTACTCTGTTGATCAGCAGCGCAGTCAAGCTCTTGAAGCACATGCAGCATCATTTGCTTCTTTTAAAGTACAGTTGTCTTCTCTTCATTTAGTATTATAGTTAAAAGATGCCACTTTTTTCTAATTCTATCTATCCAAATCCAGCTGCATTTGTTGTGATCTCATGTTCATAAGCTTTTATACAGGTTCCTGGCAATGAGAATCCTTCGATTCTTATTTCTTTTGCAACAAAAAGCTCTAATGCTGGACAAGTTACATCAAAGCTTCATATCATTGAGCTTGGTGCCCAGCCAGGTTTTCTTCTTAATACATGCCATTTTTCTTTGTTTTGTTTGTTTCTTCTAGCTGACATACTCTTTTGAGCTGGTATTCTCGGCCGTTTATACGCTAATCTTGTGAATAGTAAATTATGTAACTGGAAAAACATATTTTGATAGATTAATGTGTCTTGTGATTGAACTAGATGCATTAGTCAGGTTATTTACATGGACAAAACCCTTTTATGTCTACCTCTCAAATTGTGTATTACAGTTTATCGCTATATATGTAAAAAGCTTGTATGGTGGTTTCTATAGCCTTTTGGGCTTCTTGTATGTGAAATTTAATGCTCTTTCTTTCCATATATGCAGGAAAACCTTCATTTACTAAGAAACAAGCAGACCTATTCTTCCCTCCAGATTTTGCAGATGATTTTCCCGTTGCCATGCAGGTACTCATCCGTGATTGTAGTCTATTAAATATGAAGTTCCATCTTCAACTAATATATTTATTTTGACTTCGCAGATATCCCACAAATATAGTTTGATTTATGTAATTACCAAGCTGGGGCTTCTATTTGTGTATGATCTGGAAACAGCGACTGCTGTCTATAGAAATAGGATTAGTCCAGATCCTATTTTCCTTACCTCTGAAGCTTCATCACTTGGGGGCTTCTATGCTGTCAACAGGCGTGGGCAGGTGTTACTTGCCACCGTAAACGAGGCAGCAATTGTGCCTTTTGTCAGTGGACAAGTAAGCTTCTAACCATTTTCCATCGATGATGAATGTATTATGATCTCAATTATGAAATATGAATATTAACCTATATATGTTACTGTAGTTGAACAACCTGGAGCTTGCTGTCAATCTTGCTAAAAGAGGAAACCTTCCTGGTGCAGAGAATCTGGTATATTTTAATTCCCTTAATCTTTCAAGTGATTCTTTTCTGTTTTGAGTTCTCATAAATAAGAAAGTTATGATGTCTGCTGCTCACTTCTATATATATATATATATATTTTTTTAATTATTTTTTAAATTACAAAGACACGCACGCACACCTATAACACACCTTTTGTCAATAGTTTCATACTAAGACTTGATCCCACGATCTTTTGGTTAATGGGCCACCTTTACCCCGTTAAGTGACAACCCCGTGGTCCCGCTTGATTTGAAAGAAACGCATTGATGATGAATTTTTCACTGGACAATGATTGACTGTTTGACTTCGACCTATCACAGGTTGTCCAACGATTTCAAGAATTGTTTGCTCAAACCAAGTACAAAGAAGCTGCTGAACTTGCAGCAGATTCTCCTCAAGGCATTCTTCGTACCCCAGATACAGTTGCCAAATTTCAGGTGTTTACTTTTCTAATTTGAATATTTGATTAGTAGGTTTCGCTCGTTTGGTCTTCTTTAACCAGTATATATATCATTGCAGAGTGTACCTGTTCAAGCTGGACAAACACCACCATTATTGCAGTACTTTGGGACCCTTTTAACGAAAGGAAAGCTGAATGCATTTGAATCATTGGAGCTATCTCGTCTTGTTGTTAATCAGAATAAGAAGAACCTGTTGGAGAATTGGTTGGCGGAAGACAAGCTGGAATGCAGTGAGGAGCTTGGAGATCTTGTGAAGGTATACAATATCAATGTTTTGAGTTTGCTTTTATTTACAGTGAACGTTTCATTATTAATAATCGGTTTATTTATATTTTACCTGCAGACCGTTGACAATGATCTTGCATTGAAAATCTACATCAAAGCAAGAGCAACACCAAAAGTTGTTGCAGCTTTTGCCGAGCGGAGGGAGTTCGATAAAATTCTTATCTACTCCAAGCAGGTAGGCGTAACTCTGTGCAGTAATATAGGTTTTTTATACAAACACACTTCTAGGTGGCTGAAGTATTCTACAATCACTTCTTTTGGTGCAGGTTGGCTATACGCCTGATTATTTGTTCCTTCTGCAAACAATTCTTCGATCAGATCCTCAGGTATAAGACTTTGTTAGTAACATATATATTTACATTATTTGCTCAAAATGGCAACGTAAATGCTGTATGTAAGTACTGCAGTTCAGATTCATGCGAGGATGCTTGATTACTTTATGTTGCTTTTTGCAGGGTGCCGTTAATTTTGCTTTGATGATGTCCCAAATGGAGGGAGGTTGTCCACTTGATTACAACACAATAACAGATCTTTTCCTCCAGGTACTTAAAACATAACATGTTTGGGTTCGCAAGATATATTTACTAGCTAAATGATCTCAAACCCTTTCTATTCTGAATACATGTACTTATATCTATCTTATGATTGTAACCGATTTTAAACATTTTTTTCCCATTCAAAATCTTCAGAGGAACTTAATAAGGGAGGCGACAGCTTTCCTCTTGGATGTGCTTAAGCCCAATTTGCCAGAACATGCTCACCTGCAAACCAAGGTATATGTTGCCAATGCTAATACATACATATATACGCACATAAGTGTTGTGTATATGAACATATTCTGAAACTCTCTACTCTGTACAGGTTCTTGAGATCAATCTCGTGACATTCCCTAATGTTGCTGATGCCATATTAGCAAATGGTATGTTCAGTCACTACGATCGTCCTCGCATTGCTCAACTGTGTGAGAAAGCAGGTCTTTTTGTCCGAGCCCTCCAGGTTGGTTAATGTGCAAAACCTTGTCTTTTTCCGGTCAAGGTATCTTTTGTGATTGATTAACGTTTGTGCTTTCTGCAGCATTACAGTGAATTACCTGATATCAAGCGTGTCATTGTGAACACTCATGCTATTGAGCCACAGGTTTGTCTATTTCTGGACTTTTTACTTTAAGTTGTGAATTTTATCTTGACTAACACCCAACTATTTTGCATTTTTAGTCTCTTGTCGAATTTTTTGGGACGCTGTCAAAGGAGTGGGCTCTTGAGTGCATGAAGGATCTTTTGCTGGTTAATCTAAGGGGAAACCTTCAGATAATTGTGCAGGTAAATTAGATATGGTCAATTTTGGAAGTCAGATAAAAAAGCAGAAGCTTTGAGCTCTCTGTGATTGTCATTTTTCACTTTGCTGTCCATTGTATTTACTGTAGGTTGCCAAAGAATACTGTGAGCAGCTGGGTGTTGAAGCATGTATCAAACTCTTTGAGCAATTTAAATCATATGAAGGTCTATACTTCTTCCTGGGGTCATATTTGAGCTCCAGGTAAGCTGATTATAAATGTCACCTATCTATGCAAAACAACTGTAGGTTTACTGTGTTTGATGTGTACTATCACTAAGTATTGTTCAACATTACAGCGAGGATCCTGAAATTCACTTCAAATACATTGAGGCAGCGGCAAAGACGGGACAAATCAAGGAGGTTGAGCGTGTAACAAGAGAATCAAACTTTTATGATGCTGAGAAGGCCAAAAACTTTTTAATGGAAGCCAAGCTTCCTGATGCAAGGCCATTGATCAATGTGTGTGACCGCTTTGGATTTGTCCCGGATCTCACTCATTATCTCTATACCAACAACATGCTCCGGTATATTGAAGGCTATGTTCAGAAGGTATGTGAAATTATGTTCATCTGTAACGGTTTGTTATATATAGGTATAATTTTATCAGCATTTCATTCTTTAGTCATTCAAAATCTGATTATCCTTGCTCAGTTATACAAATTGACTTTTATAAAAGCTCCTTCAAACCTTGAATAAGAATTTACAGAAAAAGTACATTTATTCATTTGTTTATGAAAAAAAATAGTAGTTTAATTGAAGTTTTGAAGTACTTTAAAAAAATTCAAGCTATTAAATATTACATAATACATTTGACTTGCTGTGTATTCTTCATTCCATCTTTTAAATGATGGAATGAAAAACATCTAAGCCATGTAATAAGAACTAATTAAATGGATGTGCAAAGATCGATCTGTTGCATTTAGCAAAACGAAATGTGTTACTCTTATTTTTTCATTTAAATTTGAATGGACCATTCAATTTCCTCTGTTAATCCACATACCAAACACTACCAACATTTCCGAAAGCTTGTGTCTGACTGCTTATGGTATTGTCTTATAGGTCAACCCAGGGAATGCTCCTTTAGTTGTAGGACAGCTTCTAGATGACGAGTGTCCTGAGGATTTCATCAAAGGGTTGATTCTATCTGTGCGTTCTCTTCTTCCAGTTGAGCCTCTTGTGGATGAGTGTGAAAAAAGGTGCGTTCTCTATTTGAATTACTAGATTTGTGTCTGTTCATTATGTTAAATTATATCCTTTTATCATTTGCTTGCGGCTTTCCAGGAATCGACTCATGTTACTTACTCAATTTTTGGAGCATCTTGTGAGTGAAGGAAGCCAAGATGTTCATGTTCACAATGCTTTGGGTAAAATTATCATAGATAGCAATAACAATCCAGAACACTTCCTCACAACCAACCCCTATTATGATTCACGTGTTGTGGGTTTGTACTGTGAGAAGCGTGATCCTACACTTGCTGTTGTTGCATACCGCAGAGGGCAATGTGACGAAGAGCTTGTCAATGTCACAAACAAGAATTCTCTATTCAAGTTGCAAGCCAGGTACAAAATTATTATGGATTATTATTTTCTAGAGGCGGCTATTCCAGTTGGTTTGCCTTGTGAATGTGTGGTTTGGGCTGTGTGTAATGAATCAAGTAAAAACTTTAGCTATTAGGGGAAAAGCTCGAATGTCGCTTAAAGTGTATTTTAATGCATACTGTCACTTCATTTTTTGTGATCCAAAGATTTGATTGTTATTGTAATAAATTTGTTTTTGTAATCACAATTAACTCTCAATATTCATAGAATTGTTTAAGGGTCAAGACAGCTCAACTGGTGACCCCAGACTGCTTTTACCCCTTTACCTAACCTGCTCGACTGACCATCTTGCCACCTCTACTAGTTACTATTACAATGGATTTATTGGTGTTTCTTGAAGACTTCACTACTAATCAATCTTTATTGTAGATATGTTGTGGAGAGGATGGATGCTGATCTCTGGGATAAGGTCCTTAACCCTGAGAATGAATACAGAAGACAACTCATAGATCAAGTCGTCTCTACAGCTTTGCCTGAAAGCAAGAGCCCTGAGCAGGTTTCTGCTGCTGTTAAGGCTTTCATGACTGCTGATCTTCCCCACGAGCTAATTGAGCTTCTTGAGAAAATTGTTCTTCAAAACTCTGCTTTCAGTGGAAACTTCAACCTCCAAAACCTGCTTATTTTAACAGCCATCAAGGCCGATTCATCACGAGTTATGGATTACGTTAATAGATTAGATAACTTTGATGGTCCTGCAGTTGGTGAGGTGGCTGTAGAAGCACAACTGTATGAAGAGGCTTTTGCCATATTCAAGAAGTTCAACCTGAATGTACAAGCAGTTAATGTTCTATTAGATAATATTCAAAGTATTCCTCGGGCTGAAGAGTTTGCTTTCCGTGTTGAAGAAGATGCTGTATGGAGCCAGGTGGCGAAAGCCCAGCTGAGAGAAGGGTTAGTAAGTGAGGCAATTGAGTCATTCATCCGTGCTGATGATGCCACTCAATTTTGGAAGTTATTCGTGCTTCTGAGGACACTGACTGCTATCATGATTTGGTGAAATATCTACTGATGGTTAGACAAAAGACCAAAGAGCCTAAGGTGGATAGTGAGCTCATCTATGCATATGCTAAGATTGATAGATTGAGTGACATTGAGGAATTCATCCTCATGCCTAACGTTGCTAACCTCCAAAATGTTGGTGATCGCTTGTTTGATGAAACTTTGTACGAAGCTGCTAAGATAATATATGCTTTCATCTCCAACTGGGCAAAGCTTGCTGTCACACTTGTAAGGCTGCAACAATTTCAAGGTGCTGTTGATGCTGCTCGCAAAGCAAACAGTGCAAAGACATGGAAAGAAGTTTGCTTTGCCTGTGTTGATGCTGAGGAGTTCCGTTTGGCTCAAATTTGTGGTCTGAACATTATTGTGCAGGTGACATTTCTGTCTTTTATTGTGCAGGTGATACATATCTCTTTTATGATATTATTGGAAGTTTAAGTATTTTGCTTCTGAAACTTTTAGGTGGATGATCTGGAAGAGGTCAGTGAATACTACCAGAATAGAGGATGCTTCAATGAGCTAATATCTCTCATGGAGAGTGGTCTAGGTTTGGAACGTGCTCACATGGGCATCTTCACCGAGTTGGGAGTACTTTACGCCAGATACCGTCATGAGAAGCTGATGGAGCATATTAAACTCTTCTCAACGCGTTTGAACATCCCAAAGCTTATCCGTGCTTGTGATGAACAACAGCACTGGACGGAACTGACCTATCTGTACATCCAATATGACGAGTTTGATAACGCTGCAAGTACTGTCATGAACCATTCTCCAGAAGCTTGGGATCATATGCAGTTCAAGGATATTGTAGTTAAAGTGGCGAATGTTGAGCTTTATTACAAGGCTGTTCACTTTTATCTCCAAGAGCATCCTGACCTTATCAATGATGTTCTCAATGTCCTTGCACTACGTGTTGACCATACACGTGTTGTTGACATTATGCAAAGGTTCGTGCTATACTGATTAACATTTATTTTGTTTATTTTTGGCTTGTGGCTATCATGTTTCTGACTTTATGTTTATAGGCTGGACAACTTCCTCTTGTTAAACCATACATGGTTGCCGTTCAAAGCAATAATGTATCTGCTGTAAACGAAGCATTAAATGAAATATATGTCGAGGAGGAAGACTATGATAGATTGCGTGAATCAATTGATTATCATGATAACTTTGACCAGATCGGCCTTGCACAGAAGGTTGGTTTAGCTGCATGTCTTAAACCTTTTTGTTTATGTTTCTTTTTTATTTGTACTTGATCTCTTCTTTTCTGGCAGATTGAGAAACACGAGCTTCTTGAGATGAGACGTGTTGCAGCATATATCTACAAGAAGGCAGGCAGATGGAAGCAATCCATTGCACTGTCCAAGAAAGACAAGGTGTACAAAGATGCCATGGAGACTGCCTCACAGTCTGGGGATCGTGAGCTTGCAGAAGAGCTGCTTGTTTATTTCATTGAGCAGGTACAACTACTTTACGACATTTTTTTTAACTTATAGCAAACCTTACCATACATTTTACTCTTATGAATTGCTTTTAGACTCTTTAGAAGTTTTGAATGAATCAATAATGTTTTGTGTTTTACTTTGCTTGTGCAGGGAAAGAAAGAATGCTTTGCATCCTGTCTCTTTGTTTGTTATGATCTAATTCGCCCGGATGTTGCTCTTGAGCTTGCCTGGTTAAACAATATGATTGATTTTGCCTTCCC
Source organism: Chrysanthemum lavandulifolium (assembly GCA_022545495.1). Taxonomy (NCBI): domain Eukaryota; kingdom Viridiplantae; phylum Streptophyta; class Magnoliopsida; order Asterales; family Asteraceae; genus Chrysanthemum; species Chrysanthemum lavandulifolium. Next base: position 111,503,000 of record CM040239.1, on the reverse strand, counting down.
ATATCTGCTTCAGGTATTCTAATGCCATTTTTTACTTGTTACTTAAGCTAATGATGAAATTTTTTATTAAATATGTATATCCCATTTCGTTTTCTCGCAGTTTATCCGTGAATACACTGGTAAGGTTGATGAACTTATCAAGGACAAGATAGAAGCAGCGAAGGAAAATAAAGCCAAGGAGAATGAAGAGCAGGATGTCATCAAGCAACAGGTTTTTTACTTGTTCTTTTACTTTTGTTCTATGTTTTGTAAGCTAAATGAAAGTTAATGATGACCATGCTTTGTTTGGTTGCAGAATATGTATGCCCAACTACTGCCACTTGCTCTACCTGCACCACCAGGCATGGGTGGTCCAATGGGCGGCGGATATGGTCAACCAGGAGGACCACCACCAATGGGTGGAATGGAATGCCACCAATGCCACCGCCATTTGGAATGCCGCCAATGGGGTCCTACTGATTTTGTCAACACTTCGTGATTAATTGTGAGGTGAAGAGCAAAATTGACATGGGTTCCACTTGGTATTTTTCTCAGGGTGACTTTACTCGGGTTTAAAGAATAATGAGATTGATGTGTTTTCTAGTGTGTTGATAAGTTTTCTTGTGATATTCTTTGGGTAGCCGTAGCGAGGCATTTTTTGCAGCTGGTAGGACAGCTTGATGAGTATAATTATGTATTGTGTACCAAAACATGGGGTTCCATAGGATGTATATGCTACTTTTTATATACTTTAGACTTCATCATGTAATTTTCCCTTTTGAAACTTTAATTGCATCTTTGTTTATCAGGAGCTCATTAGTTGTAACTTCAATATTCAAACGTCTTGCAAATCAGGAGCTCTACTTTTCTATCATTGTATGGATGAACATTTATCCTATCACTGAGTGAGAAATATCCATGTTTTTAAGTACTTGTTAGAAGCAAAATCTAAAATAGTAGTGTGTGCACCCTGGAACCACAATGCAACCAAGATTAATTGTTATTGCCTATATTTCTTTGATTTTCTGTCTTTGGGAAATTATCTTAAAACTGCTTCGTGGGTTGCTCGGACCCAGAGAGTAATATATATGGTTAGCTAAAAATATTAACCTTATTGATGTTTGAATTTTCCCAAAGTGGGATACTGGGATGAGCTAACAATTTTGAATCGCTAATACTAGCCTACAATCTTGTGGGACCTTGAACTTTTGATTAAATAGAATCACTTCTAAAAGAAAGCCTCCTTTTTTGAACAGCAAGAGGATATAATAATAGGATTAATTGCGTATATACCACTAAAACTTACATATTTACATATATACACAAACACGCTAAAACGATCAGACATCGTATGATAAAAACTTGTATTATGAAATATGCAGTTTTTAAGTTTTAGTGGGTATAATATAAAAGAAAAACACTAGCGAAGACTTTGAAAATTACAAAAGGGTTTTTCAACCAGTCATTCCAACATGAGACATTAGATCGCCTATATTTTAAAAGTGATATTATTTCGAAATTTCACTTTTTCGAATAGAATCGAAAATATCACTTTTTCTCATAGAATGAGTATTGAAAGTGATATTATTTCGAAATTTCCAAAGCATCCACCAAGTAGTAGTAGCGATCACGAACATCCTTTCTTTGAGAACGTTTGACTTTCTCATAGTATCTATCCAATCAATCCCTTCTAGAAAGCGTCCCTTAATCTTGACAAAAACGAAACAATTTGTGCTTAAATCTACATGTATCATGTAACTGATGTTGGAATTTCAATATCAGTTAACTTAGTATAGCTCTTGGTAAGAAAATTTTGAACTAAAAGATTGTAGGATTTTACCCTAATAAAAGGAACCCTTCCAAAATTCTCAACGGCTAAGGCAGAACCAAAGCCGAGGAGGGTTTGGAAATAGTTTTCAACCAGCAATTGACGCTCGGGTTATTACCTCATTAGCTGCGTCATTGCCCCAAGCGCAAAGATAACTTTCAAGGAAGCCAGAGCATGGTTTTGTAAGAGGCTTTCTTTGAATCATCTCATGTGTCCACCAATGTGGGATTTACAAAAGCCTCTTTCCTCTCAAGCAACTGCTATCTATATGCATGGACTATCTGACTTCATTGTGCTTCATGTATATGTATGCAACCTTCCATGGTTAGTGACATAAGTTTTTGTTTCGGTTGTCTTTAGTCTTAAATTTGTCGATGAAGTATTAGACTTGTAATCTATTTTTAAAGTGATTCTTCTTGCAATAAGTTACAATGCCTTGCGAAGACGTGGGTTTAGCTATTGTTTAGGCAACTTTTAGTCGTCGTTAGAGTTTGTTCAAGTCACTATGTATGATTATTTAGAGCCCTTGGGTATAAGAACCAAATCAATTATCTTAACTTGATGAGCAATTAGTCAAACTTTTGATCATCTTTGTAGCTTTTTTTTGTTGGCATCATTCTATAATAGTTTCATCTCTGTTTCAGCTTCAACTGTTAGCATGTTATCATATTTTTCCCAAAGATGCGTCACTTTGTACCTGAAAATACAAGGAAATAGTACAACTCTTTAAACACCTAGGAAGTGCAACTATGTATGCTCTCTGTGTTATGCTTCCCGCGCTCCTAAGTTAGTACATGAGATAGGAATCAAGGATGATATGTAGTACTAATCTATGATCAAAACCACATTGAAAGCTTAAAACATATATGCCAATAAACTACGAAATTGACCAATAGAGACCTCTAACACCTAGGAAGTGCAACTATGTATGCTCTCTGTGTTATGCTTCCCGCGCTCCTAAGTTAGTACGTGAGATAGGAATCAAGGATGATATGTAGTACTAATCTATGATCAAAACCACATTGAAAGCTTAAAACATATATGCCAATAAACTACGAAATTGACCAATAGAGACCTCTAGTACACCAATTGGACATCTGTGACCAAAACTAACAATCCTTGCCAGCAATCACAACAATGAAAAAGCTATTCGACAAAGAAACAATGGAGCGGTTTGATATAATAGTTGGTTTTTAATCATGCTTCACTCTTAACTTATTTTCTTTGAATCTTAATCTAATTAGGAACTTGATGAACCCAACAAAACCCTTCACGCTGATAGAAAAAATAAAACTTAATGACCAAACCACTTTATAAAGTTCATCAAGTGGGACCTCGAACACCCCTTAAAAAGCAGCTTGGTTTCCAAAAAATAAAATTTAAATTATGACTCTTAGCTTTAATGGTCGATTACATGACATTTTAACTAGAATTGGAGGGGTGAGCCAAGCCAAAGCATTAGTGCAAAACCAAGGTGACTCGCAAAGACCCTAATAGCAAGCTATTAGGATGGGTCTTTCCCCATAAAAAATAAGATTAATATCGAGTGAACCGATGGCTCACATATCAGATATTAAACTGATAAGAACAGATACTACACTTGATCTTAGCCAAAAGGCCGAGAAAGGTATGCTTTTCCCTACCTTGGGCCTCTGTTTTTATACCTGCTGCTATTTCATATGTAACCTTCTCTTTGGCAATGTGGGATACATTTGAACAATACTTGTGTACACACAGGAATGATTGGTTCAACAATTAACCATTTAAACCATTTAACCGTGTATTCAAAATTCTAAAACTGATATTCAATGTTTTGTACTTTTGTCAAAAAAAAGTTCCTCTTAGCAGTAGATCTATTAAGCTTAGAGTTGAAGGGTTGCAGATACTAGTAAAACCTTACATTGAGAATTTGAGATTAAAACACGAACCTAACCATGTCGATTAAAAAGACATTGCTTTTTCGACATTTGACTTGATTTTTTTCTGCTTTAAATATTGGTAGATGAATTCACCGAACATGCTAAAACTACATTGGTTCGGCCAAACAAGGTAACAGGAACCTATGGCTATGAGTAAATATGAACCATAAAACTCATAAACAACGAAGAAATACAATTTTCTTAATTAGCACAAGACGTGAGGCTCACACGCCAATGTTTCAACAAGAGGGCTCCGACTAGGTTTATTAACATGTCGAATAAGTGGTGAATTCTCTAGTCGTTATCAAGCTTTTCCTTATAGACAACCATCCAATTGTGTAAGAATAATATTTCTAGCTAAGTAGTGGCACAAAAATACACCTTCTAATAGTCATGTTAGATGTAATTAATTTATACAAGTGGCCATTACTATCTATTGTGTGCTAGAACCTACTTAACCATGTCACATCTATACGGTTCAGAATGCGGACCTGAGTTCAATCATACTTGAACTACCATTGAAGGGTTGTATCAGGCTTAGGATGTACAGATAACCAAACAGATATAGGAATATACCGCACAGTCTTATCAGCGAAAAGTGAAAACAGCTCCCACTTTATGCTTCCAAAAATAATAAACCGAGCATATACCCTTACCTAAACCATATTACTTCTTGAATATAAATATACACCCCAAAATGCTCTTTATCCATAAATTTTGTTTCTCTAGCTCAGGTGGTGTCGGAAACTACCAAATGATATGACATATTGACATGGGAAAAGCAATGTGCAGGACTATGATCGACTGTGCACCCTACAACAAGAGATATACGTTTGGTGAGGTGCACCCTGCCTAGAACACCAACGAAAAGTTTGATACCGAATGGGAAGCAACTGTGACTTTGTATAAATAAGATTATATATTTACAGATAATCTCATAGTCATGTTTTTTAATGATAAAGCTGGCAAAAAAGAAAAGAGTACGAGCCTCAAATGGCCAACATGTCGTCTGATGGTTCGGATATCCTGGCCTCCTGGGTATATGCATTGGGGCTAGCCATCGTCCCCCTCAGGGATGTGAGTTTTGAGTAAACTAATAATGATAATAGTTAATTGAGGTTCAATACTTGGTATAGTTGAAGTTATTAAGATGTATCACAGTGTTGATTGTTTTGTTTTCGTAAATGAGAAGAAAAAAGATTTACTATAATCCTTTGCTTGAGGTCTTTCTCTAACGCCCAAGCGCCTCCTTATCAATAGAAAAGTTTAGGTTTATTCTAGTTGACTTGCTTGCAAATCGTACATTAAAATAACTTGTGTCTTGATGTTGCTATGGTGGCGTATCTGAGTTACTGTAACTCTCGAGTCGTGATCTTGTTGTTGTCCACTTGTAACACTGTGCTTCCTCTTTTGTGATTGCGAAAACTTGCCATTTTCAACAAGTCCACTTTGCCAACATGAGTCGCGTCTATCTAAGTTGCTGTTTCTGTTCCCTTTGTTTGGACTTATTATGACTCAAATTTGAAATGTCTCCCACGCCTTTATTTGAATATTTGCATCGGCAACATTTAACTTTTCTTGAGGCCGAATGGGGGAAGCCTGCTAACAATTTACAGGTGATCATCCCGTAGGACTTTTACGGGTTATACTCCCCACCTGAGTATACAGCACAATTTGGAACTGAATACTGAGCTACTTCATTTTAATTTATCAGTCTAAGATCAGAAATAAAAAATTTAAGACTAGAAATTGTAGGGTTTTACCCTAATAAAAGGGAACCCTTCCAGAAATTCTCAACGGCTAAGGCAGAACCAAAGCCGAGGAGGGGTTTGAAATAGTTTTCAACCAGCAATTGACGCTACGGTTATTACCTCATTAGCTGCGTCATTGCCCCAAGCGCAAAGATAACTCTAATGAACAACAAAGCTCACCTTTTATACAATCTCTTAGTACACCCACTTCTCATCACCCACCGATGTGGGATTGATGCTATATACATATTAGTAGCTTTTTTTTTTATTTTTATTTTGTTGAGAAAAGTTGAAAATTGTAACAAACAAATATTGTGCGTCACAAGCTTTTACTTCTTATTTTAGTTTATTGCAATAGTATCTGTGGTTAACAATTATGATCATAGTTCTGTTACATTTAGTGGGAAAAGTTTGAATATATCAAATCTTATGTTACATCTTTTAACGAAAAAGTCAACATGTAACTTTACACGTTGAGTAATAAGGTCAAATAATATAAAGCATTTTTTGATAAAAGCATGTGAATCAAAATTAACAAAATATTAAGTGATGTTACTGTTTGTCTGTTTTGTAAAAACTGAACTTGACTTGGCGCTTATTTTGTTGATACTCTTTGAATCAGCTACGACACAATAAAATTATTGAAGTAAACAACCAAAAGAGGACAATTCGTTTACATTTTTCAATCATGACACTCACGAGCACGACTCCACCAGCATGAAATTCCTCATTTTTGTTAACAAATTGGAAGCGTACAACCAAAAAATTATACTATTATAGCGATGGACAGTCACGACTAAAGGTAAAAGTTTACTAAAGTTTGAACTTTAGGCCTCGATTTTAAGACCTCATATACATATATAGTCGGTCGCATATAGTTTTCTTGGGCCTCTTTAGGTCTCGATATTTTAAGGCTCCTGATTCACTAAATTCGCTAAAACTATTTGAGATTTGGGCCTAAATGATCAAGATTCAAGAATGAATCTTTGCTGTGTTATATAAACAAACGTGTGTTCATTTTTATACAATAATGGTTATTCGTTCGTAAAAAGTTAACAAACGCCTCATTCTAAAACTTCGTTTTAGGTCCTCAAAAGGCTTGAGCCGCTCTTGGCTATCGATATCTTATAACACCAACTATAATTCTGCCGCCCACATAAACAAAATCTCAAATTAATTAATACAAATTCGCACTATGAAAAAACTCAATCCTCATACCTCGGTCCTTTTGTTGTGCACGACCTCATGCGCGACAACCCTCATCATACTTGAAAGACTTTTCCTTTTGCCTTTTCTACTTAGGATCGTACTGACATTGCTAAGTCTGGTTGAATAATGTTAGATTGCTTGGAAAATGGATGCAGGACGAAAGTTGGAAGCAAAATGAATTCAACATTAGTAGTTTTAATTAATCATTGTCTCTTCAAAATTGAACATTATAGCAACTAATCCACAATTTCCGAATTGTCCAACATATGAATAATACCGGCTCCAGATTATAATACAGGCACAAGAGAAAAATACTCGAAACTGCTCATAATAACTTGCATCAAATCCATAGTTACCTTAACCGATACTTTTAAGTTCATGCTAAGTTTATCTGAATTGTAGGCTGTAAATACTAAAATAACATTCAGGAGTTAAATAACATTGAATATGATCCTTCAGGAGTTTAGGATATCAAATACTCCGTAACGTATATTGTATAAAGCTTAAATGATTATTAGTACATATAGAGAGTTAAAATTCAAACAAATATTGATTACTTTTTGCATAGAGGAGGACATTTGCATTTGCAAAGCACAAGAAAAAAGGAGACAAAAGAAAAGCAACAAGAATAAGCATCTCTTTAGCAATTTTTTCAAGATCAATAATTACAACAAAACCCATCAAGACACCATTTTAATTGCTTCAAATATACATAAATTCGACCTTTATGTCGAATTTGAACTCATAACATGTAGAGACAAGCTAAGAACTGAGATATAACTAGTCTCTTAGTCCTACAAATGTAATTCTAGGAGATTAACTCGTAAATTCGCTAAAGTTAACAACGAAACAATAATAGCTAGGGAGGACGTAGACCACTCGATTCGCCTGTGGAACTTTCGAGCTTGACCTTGTGTCATGGAAAAGGGTGTGGACGAAACTCAGTCGTCAATCCACCCTGATCCATCACAAAATCATCAAAAGACGTTATACCAAACTCACCATCCAACATCAACAATGGTGAGGTAGTGGAACAAGAAGCATAAGATGTTCTAGAGGAGCATCGAGCTAGCCGTGCTTTAGCCACGGCTAGATCATGCTGAAGCTGGAACATCTTATCTTGCAAAGACGCTATAGCCCCAATGCACCCATACACGGGGTCTTTGAGCCGTTCCTCGGCCTCAAACACTAGAGAATTCACGGCATCTTGACGTTGTGGTTCAGGGACTTCATTTAAGATCTTGGTGACATTGCTAGCACCAAAGACCTTGTGAACCTTGGCGAATTTTTTGGGCTCATCGGCTCGAAAATAAGGTGCAAAGACGCAGTGAGGGGTGCACCTTCTTTTCATGAACTTGCAAGCTGCACAAGAAGAAGTGGAACGTGGCTCTTGGGTCCTCATGGATTGGCTTTTTAATTTAACCTCCCGCGTTCTTTGCAAAGTATCTATATATAGGAGGGACCTTGTTTAGTACCACATAAATTTTTATGTTGCTTTAATGACTCATCCATTTCCATGTTTTTCTTTTTCGTATATATGTGTGTAAATTGAGAGCGGAGAAAATTTGTAGATTAAATTGTAATTAACTACTTAAATAATCAATAGATTCTATTGACGTTGTTTATAAGTAGTGATATTTTAATCAAACAACACTACTTATTTTATAATTTTTTAAGTTTTTAAGCAAGATTAAAGCCGACAAGTTTTTCATATAAATATATGAATGTGATAAGTTATTAAGCGTTTGTACTTACCTTATTAAGCCTTAAAACTTTCTCGCGATGCTTATATCTAGAAAAAAAACTCATTTAAGAAGGTTGGATATTGTAGCTTGAGCACCCGCTAGAGGTGCATATTCCGTTAACCGGTTCGGTTTGACGGCCGGTCAAAACCGAACCGTTTGGGTCAACGAGAAAAACCCGTCGGGCGGTTAACCGTTCGTCCCGAACCGGATGTGGAGGTCGAAACCCAACCGACCAAACCGGTTTGGGCTCGGTCTGATCCGGTTAACCGGTTTGACCGGTTCTAGTTTTTTTTTTTTTTCGCTTTCCGTCAGCCGCTTATAATCGCTTTTCTTGTTTCGTATTAATAAACTACAACTTTATTTAATAGAACGGAGAATATATGATACATCACACATTACACATAAACTTAAAACATAACACATAATAACATAAACATAAAACATCGATAACTTGATAAGCTACTCGAGGTCTCGAATCACCACAACTCGCAGAGTGCGTGGCGGCAATACCTCAGGCGAGCCCTCAACGCTAGCTGTGGGTTTGAAGAAACATAAACAACGCTTACATTGAGCCTTTCGCATGCCATCCGACATTTCGACGAGTGGTAGTGAGCCCAAACATTTGGTACACGGCCTACCCAGAATAACGAACAATCACCGATGGCGAGGGTGGCGGAGGTGGTGCAGGATCAAGATCACCGTAGTAAAAATGTGAAATGCTTCCGATTTTTATTTTTTAGAGTTTATTTTAATTGTATAAAAGTTGCAAATAAATAAGAACACAATTTATCTATTTATACTAGTCTTACAATGGCAAACTTGTAAATATTAAAAATATCAAATTTTGAAAGTTTACCCGCCTTCCCGCTCAAAAAAATTCAAAATTTGAAATTTTAAAATTTTTATAATCGGACCGGTTTGACCGGTTTTGGACCGGTTCATAACCGGTTAACCGGTTGAGAATTCAAAAGTTTGAATTTTTAAAAATTGCCGCCGGTTTCAAAATTTTGAATTTTTTAAAATTATTAACCGGTGTAACCGGTTTGGGACCCGGTTAACCGGTTTCATTTTGAAATTTTTTTTTGCCGCCTAGTCGAAAATTCAAAATTTTAAAATATTTAACCGGTTTTAACCGGTTATAAGGATTTTTTTTTTTTTTTTTTTTTTTTTTTGAACATTTAACAAACTTACATCGAATAAACTTCAACTTTTATTTATAACGCCGAAATACATAAACCGAAAGGAAATACATAAACTTAAATGAAATACATCAAAGGAAATACATAAACTTAAAACATAATACGTAAGCATAAAAGTCCTAATAGTCGCCATCTGATCCCCTAGCTTCTCGAGTAGTCGATCTTGTCTTAGTTCTTCATCTGAAAGCATCTCGATTTCACCCGCTTGTGCCTCTTCCACGAGACCTCCTGCTCAAGTCTCGGCATCATCAAGACTACTTTTATGTTGCACTCGCTCATTGCGTCCAAGTGATCTTTCAAACCCATACACATCTCCAAAGAAGTTTGTGAGTCTGCTTTCTCGATTTGATAAAACACTTCCACTTGTTGAAAAGCGGATTCGGGCTACCAAGTAGCTTGTACACTTAGTACATCACGAGCCATTCGGGATAGAATGGGAAACATTGTTTTGCTTTCCAAAACGCCAACACATCAAAGTTTTCAACTTGTTCGGCCGGAATATGTGAGATAAAATCGGTTGATATATCTTTCATATTCACCGCTCGCTAAACTATCATTTCTTATCCGCTTGTTGATGATCTCTTATCTTTTATGCAAAGCAAGCATCGATTCTCTAAAACCCCTTGATGATGATGAAGAAGTTTCACACAAGAGGAGGTGGGTTGCCATATTTTCAAAATAATATTGCCACAAACTTTTAAAGGAATTGCCAAAGGTCTCTTTTGCATCATTAGCATAGTTCGGGTTTGACGCGAACAACCCAAATCACCACAATCGAGTCGATAAGCACCTCTACCCCGCTTACATTATAACATGGATTTAATGCGTCGCACAAGTAATTAACGGTGGCAAAGTTTCAAAATATTTTAAAAGCTTTTCTTTCATCCCTAAACCGTGCTTGTATAAACACCACCATGAAATTCAAATGCGGAAATTTGTGAAGACATCAAGAATAGTTGCTCGAGTACCAAATGAGCCGTTGGATAATAAACCCCCAACAATTTTTTTGTTGCGTTGTAAAAAACTTCAAGTAGTCGGGTTAGTTTTTCAATTGTATCCCAATTATCTTGACTAAATGGAGCACACCTACCCCTCCCCGACAATTTCTCATCATGAAAATATTGCAAAGTCACCTTTTGTCTTAAACCACTTATGAACATAAGATAAGTGGAGTTCCATCGTGTTTCAACATCCCAACAAGGTTGTAACCAATGTTTCCCAGCCACACATCCGAATGTATGCATTATATCTTTATCCCTTTTAAAACATCGACTAACATTCTTCTAAAATCTTGTTTCACTTCACTCAAATTGGATCTTTTAATCTCGCTTGCACGGCTAAGTTAATGATGTGTGCAACACATCGACTATGAAAAAATTCACCATTACAAGGTGGCTCAGATTCCATTTTTAGTCGACCCATTGCATTTGTGTTGTTACTAGCATTATCCAATGTTATTGAAAAAATTTTCCGTCAAGTTAAACTTATGAAACACTTTTCTCAACAAATTGTATAAAGCTTCTCCGGAGCGAGGAACCGAAAGTTTTCAAATGTTACGACTCGCTTCATCATTTGCCAACTTTCGGATCAACCCAATGCGCGTAATGTAAAGGTACTAAAATGGCAAATTATGAGGAGTCGCCCAAACATCGGTTGTTAAATTAACACAAGCATCCATATTTAAAATTTATTTTTAAATCTTGCTTAGCCGCTTTTCCACATTATCATAGCATCGCTTAAGAGTCATACGACTTACATGATGGTATCATGTTGCATATAATTCCGTGACACCTCCGTCGTCCCTCGGGTCATAGTGGTTGAACGGAAACCACGCTGAATCACCAAACCGCCAATTTTTCACGGAGTAAATCATGATCGATGCAAAAATAGTCCCGCCTCGAGCCATGGACGATTGACCGCTTCGGAACCGATTTGAGTGCCTTGCAATACTTTTTGTTTGATGCGAGCCTTCAACGCCGAGTTGGAACCGCAGACAATATACTCAAGCAATATTTGCATTGAGCCTTTTTCACCGTCCGACATTAGACGTAGTTGAAGTGTTCCCATGGATCTTTACACGGTCACACGGTAAAACTCTCAACCGTCGCCGCACTTGTTGAACCAAATTCGTGTTGGTGGTGTTGTTGGTGTTTGAACTTTCCATTTGTGTTTAGTGAAATACTTTCGTTTTGATTTTTTAGTGTTTTTTGATTGCTTGAAAGTGGTAATTAACTAAATACATAACACATCTAGTTATACTAACATTTGTATGGCAAAATGGTAATTTTTTAACAACATTCAATAAAATCCGGCCCCCCCCCCCACGCTCCTTCCCGCCCCTCTATTAAAAATTCAAATTCAAAATTTCAAAATTCAAAAAAACCGGTCTTCAAACCGGCGTTGTCTCAAGATGGGGAACCGGTTCCTAACCGGCGGTTAGGATATAAACCGGACCGGTTTGGGTCAAAACCGATTTTGACCGGTTTGGTTTTTCGGTTTGACTTCAGAGGCGGTTCGGTTAACCGGTTTTTTTGTGCACCTCTAAGCACCCCACTATCTGACGTGGCTCCAAGCCAAACTCAAGCCATGACACCACACACTCCATGCGGCAAACCATTATTCAATTCCTTGGTTGAGCCAAGAGACAGTCATTTTTTTACTGTTGAAGGGTCCAACGGCTATTTTCTAAATTAAAAACCTTAAACATTTTCACTCTATTTTACACAATCATTCTCACTTTATACAAACCTCTTTTACACAACCATACTTACATATAAACTCATCTTTCACTTCCATATTCATTCTATTTGGAATGTCGAAAGCTCCAAACTCATTGTTTTCGTCAAATTCCGCTACATCTTTATTCGCAAACTCAATATTCATCACAACACAAATTTGCTCCGTTTGGTAGCCAATATACTATGTCAACATACACACTTGAATAATTTTTTCTTCAACAACATCCATCACAATTCTTTTCACAACAATGAATACAACCACAACCACCACAAAAAACCCAAGAAACCGAAAAGCGAAGAAAAAGGAAAAGACCCGCCAAACCCACCAAAAAACAACCACAACAAACGAGGCATCCTCAAAGAATCCAACTTGGCGACTACCGAATTTACTGCGCTATTCGGAGATGATCCGAGACGACGTCCCCTCGCAAACCACGAAAAGCTGAAAAACGTAAATCCGAGATCACGACGTGCACCACGGAGAGTAACCAAGATTTTGGAGAGAGTGTACAAAATAAACTAAGGCTCAAACGGGAGGCCGTTCAAGAGATGTAAGCGATGACTAAAGCGAAAGATGCGACAATAATAAGGTTGAAAGAAATTAAGTTTCTCGCCACTAATATCGCGAGGTTATCAGATGAGGACACCTTGATTATCAACATGCCAAAAAAAAAACCGACAAAATATAGAGGTGATATATAGTACTCGTAATATTGCGAGAACAATGCACGCCCCTGAATATAGAGTTAACCTTGTCTTCTTTATTGAACACTTGAACTAACATTGCCAGAACAATGCACCCTTAAGAAACCTCTCAGTCATCACATATAACCAAAAGTAACACAATAAATTAAATTGTTACTTTTATTGCCTCATTTGCCTGTATCCAACACTTAATAACAAACTTTCGCAAAACGTTATTTTATATTTTTTGAACAGATCATCCATAATAGCAAAGCTTTATATCATTGTTGCAAAACAAAGTCTACAAGATCGATTAATCACTACCTGACGCTACTGGGGCCACCAACCTTGCCGATTTGTGTAATTAGAGCAAACAAATCGGTCAACGGTGGTCAAACTTGCCAAAAACTTCTAAAGATCGTCGGAAATACCCAAAACTTGTTGTGAACAAGTTTTAATCACTTGTATTTGTTGCTTATATCTATGACAAAATGTTTTTCAATGAAAGTCCTGTCGAAAATACACAAATCTCGCCGAAAATACCCAAAACTTGCCGGAAAATGCCAATCCAATTAATCACCGATTAATCCCGCCTAGACCGATTACAAGCTAAAGGGGGTCGACCGCCCGATTACCAATTCACGATTTTTGCAACCTTGCTTTATATAGGTCCATAATAATTAATTTATAAACCTTTTGATGTTGTAAACTTATGTTCACTATTGCATAAATCTTTTACAACTCTTCAAATGATTTATAATAACACATGCATTAAATTATGAATAGGTTCAAGAATATGAACCTCTTCATGTCACACATACATAAAACAAATGATCACTATGGTTAAAATAAAAATAAAGCTTTATATAGGTTTTACATCTTTTGATACTTATCACTTATCAACATTATGTTTTTGTTTAACAAAATAATTTGTATTCGTTTAATGAACTTTTGACTAGATCGAACTACAAAAATCGAAACATCACACATATAATTGATGTTTTAGAGCATTACATAAATAATGAGGTTAAGGGGGGACATATGATGGTTGATCACCACAAAGGAGTGGATGAGACAATTGTGGCCTTATAAGATTAGATGGGTCATGATAGTTATTCATGATCAAAATAAATAAAAAAGTAGATTCACAATTTGATATTTGACTTGATTGGAGAAAAGATATTTCACAACCAAAGAAGCCATCCCTCAACACATAAAGTTGAATACATCCCCAACAAGTAAGCCTACAATGCCTACACAAGCATTGGTTTGGAAACCTAGCTATATTCACTTGTTGGACCCAACTAACCCACCACCACTTCACCTCATCAAAGATAGAAAAATGTCATAATAATAAGCTACAGTAAGAATAATAGGAGTCAATGAAAATATCTTCAGTTAAAGAGCATACTAATGTTATAACATTTAGATCAACAAACGTTGTTTTCAAATGAATTAGCTTTATAATTCAAAAGGTTTAGAATGGAAATTGCCGCTTCGCTTGCTTCCAACTCTATGTAAATTTGAATTAGTATATGAAATAAAAATATATCATTCAGTTAACCTTTTGGTTTATTAAGCGATCAAGACTCTTTATACGAGGTTGTGAATACAATTACAGCCGTCGTCTAAATATAAGTTCATTTTAACTTTTAAATCAAACTGACCTTAAATATTTTTATTATTATTATATAATACTTGATGAAAAATATATAAATGGATTGTGTTTTAAACATATTTTCATTTTGTATAACTTTCATCGTTGTTATATAATACAAACAAAAATATTTAAGGCCAAAGTCGAGCTTAAAAGTTAAATTGACTTAAATTTTGACGGATGAAACTTGGATGTTGTCTAGTCAGTTTTCAAGTATCCATCAATACAAAAACAAAATGTTATAACTTCTCTAATATTGTCTTGTGAGTGTTTCACTAAAGTTGGTTTTTTTCAATAATAGAACTTGTTTTAGAAGAAAATTTATGTTATCCATATGATTTATATGATTACGTACGAATAGGAACTTATTCAGGTCAAGTTTTCTTTTGATATGTCACATTTTCATAACTAGGCATTTCAAAAATTGATACAACAACGCGTGAATGTGTGACGTCTCTCCACCTTCACGGATTAAGATTGCTACACTCCTCTTGCTTCACGCATGGTCAACACAATTTTGTGGTGGTCGACGGTGCACAGCACCCCCAAGCAAATTTCTTTTTTGTGTGTGTGCGAGTGGTTTGTGGACTTATGGGCTATGTTAATATTTAAGTTGGGATATAAGTAAATGATTCATAATGTGGTAACTACTATGAGGGTTCGTTGGTGAGAGTGAATACTGATGTGACGCGTGTGTAGGTGGTAACCTACAGCTAGTCTTATATTTTTTCAATTTCGTAAACTTAAAAGGCAGGTTGCTTATATAGATATCTTATTCTTACCTCAAATCCTTAGGACGATGTTAGTAGCACCACTAATAGATAAAGGTGGAAATTTGCGTTATTTGGTAGCACGTTTGTTGTGTAGAATTAAATTGCTGGACCAGACGTATAACAACTTTTATCTTATCAAAGATGTGAATCACAAAAATGGTCATTAGATTTATGAACCATTTTTCCACTTTGTGATCTTTATGCCTAATGATATGTCATAATCAAATCAAACATCAAAAGTGGTGAGGCTTTTTTATTTGTTATTGTGATTTTATTATTAAAATGATTATTAGACCCCCTGCTTATTAAAAGACACAAAGTAGATAATATTTGTTTTGAAGTGGGTAATGTTACAAAGTTTGATCATACAAAATTACTAAAAGATAAAAATTATGAATAAGTATTTGGATTATATTAGAAATGACAAAAATACTAAAAAGTAAAAGAAAATATACAAAATATATGAGTTTGATAAAGATGCTCTAAAGTGTATTATTGAGGTAAGATTATAAAGTTTGATAAGACAAAATATTACTAATAAAAGACAGAAATACGAAACAAGATACGATTAAAATTTATCTTGTATTATCAAAGGGAGGGATAAAAGAATCATTCTGAGGTAAGAATCATTGTGAGGTTAGGAGGCTAAGAATAGCAATACCCTTTGCTAAAACATTAATTACTTCAAGTGAAACTAAAAATTGTTGGGCCTTTTCAACTCCCATAGGGAGTAAATTATTAATGCATTATTTTATTACTCAACCAGTCTTAAAATTAGTGTCTCTAGACAAGAAATATATAGTTTTAAAAAATGAGACCATTACACTTTTCAGCCAATCAAATATCATCACATTTATTAAACTTTTTTTGATTGATTAACATGAGATGAAGATTATTATTTTGAGACATTCGAAAATAAAAATGATGATTATAACTTTAAGACAAAAGGAGTATTATTTTGTTGTAAACTGATTATTATGTTTCCTTAAATGGAAAGTTGAGAAAAACATTAACATGTGATGTGTGGTCTTAAACAAATTATCAATGATTGCTTTGTACTAAAAATAGAGCACGATAGTTAAATAATCTACTACCTCTAACGCTTTTTATTATGTTTAATTACTTTTTATATTATTAAAGATTAAATATAACTGTTAACTTGCAGTGAATTTATTCTCATGTGCTTATTAGTCTCAAATACAAAATGAGCACCATCTTCTTAGCTTTGAGAGCGTGATTTTTCCGCATGTTGGTTGTAAGACCGGTTATCGATCTTGTGAAAAGGTGGCGCTCGCCCTTTGAAACCTTGAACTGCTCTGAAGTTTACCATTGTCTAACAACATTGTGTAAATGACCTTTTACAGTTACTGAAACATTTTATATCGAGTTAAATATGTTGTTTACTAAGAGAGCTCGGTGTGGACTCGCCATTGACCCAACAACGACGCCATTTGGTGTTGTGCTGCACCATGCAGCTCATGGTTTGCGTTTTAGCCAAAGTAATCATTGGTGTTGTTTGGTTATTTTTTTTCTATTTTTTTTATTATTTTTTTTGAGTGAGTGGTTGTAGTACATACAGGTACGAATAACATATTATTGGGTTTTTTGTTGAGGAAAGTACTCTAGTGGTTTGATATGTTATTACTAGTATTTTGATTATGTGACGCTGAGGTGTCAGACGAATAACGTGTTATTCGCCTCCGCCACACCAAGCACTCTAACAATACACTGTCATAAATAAGATCGAATAGGCCCAACAACTATTTTGAAATGTTCTATTTGCTAGTGCTCAGCCACTTGATCACTGCTAGAATGCTAGAAAGAGGTCTTTCGATGAGCAAAGTAATGAGTAGTTAAACTCCTAGGAAATATGAAAAACAACCCTATCTTTTTCTTTTACTTTTTCTAGTTCCTCTTTGGTGACAAAAATGGAAAGTTTGAAACATCATAAAAAAGCAATTCGCAAATACTTCACAATGGTGTCACATATATCATAAAGTTGATTTCGAGTCCTAGCCAAGTAGCCATCATATGAGGTGACATACGTCATAGGGTTTCTATATGATGTTTAAACCATAATATTTGAAACAATGAAGCTATTATTTACAACTTTGAACATAAATATATATTTTTTCATAAAATAATGAAGACATGTTTGGTAAAAGCTTTTTAAGGAGCTGTTAGCCTGTTATCTTTTGTTATAAAAATAATATCTTTTAAAATAAGTAGCTTTGTTTGGGTGCATTACCTTCAAGCTTTTATCTCAAACAAATAGCTCTTAAATGAAAAGCTGGTTTATGAAGCTTTTTAAACATCTTAGAGCTGTTAAAACTTTAAATTACTAATATACCCTTCAAACATTTGTTTACAATTATAAATATGCCCATCTATGTCATTTTACATTTTATAATTACATTTAACAGCTAATTTACTAAACACTTTTAATAAAAAAAATACAGCTTGTTGTTCATGTTTGCAGCTTACAACTAATTTTGCCAAACATACCCATAATTAAAAAAAATCAAAATATAGTTGCTTGACTACTTTCCACATTAATTCTTCTCATTTAAGTATTTAACAAAGAAAGAGTTTACTCACATCCACCTTTTTCTATAAATGACACCTCCTTTTTTTCGATTTTTTTTTCCAACATGCGTGAACACAATTAGGGTTCTTAAAAATCATTGAGACGACGCTAAGGCGCGAAACGTGACCTTTACGTTACGAAATAACCATAGGCGTTGATTTTAAGCGTGAAGTGAGATAAGGCGTACAAATGCACGATAAGGCGCGACGCATGACGCCTTTTTTGAGGCGTTTTTGATGAATATGGTTACAATGTTATGTATAACACGTATGGGCCGGGTAATTGCTATTTATGTCTGGTATTTGGGTTTTTTTTTTAAAGAAATAAGAAAGGTTACATGCAAGAATAATTTATTGACTTTATTGCTTATGTATAAAACTTTTTGTAAAATGATATATATGAAATATGATATAAATATATAGATTTATAAATATTTTCGCACGCTTTTAAGCTACTATTAAAAAGCATCGTTATTCGCTTATAGCTTAATGTGTGAGGCTTTAAAGAATATCATTACCCCACGTCACGCTATCTGTAACATTGAACACAATACTAGTTGCTAAAATACACTGAAAAAGAAAAGAAAAAGAGCCACAAATGGGACAAAATAAATTCTTATTATGGTCGTCATGACATTATAACAAAAGGTGTAGAAAATGAAACAAAATTGGGAAATGAAATTAGTCATATCAAAGGATGAAGTGGGGAAATGGGGATGATGGAAAGAAAAGAAGACAAAGATAATGGGCTTTGGGTTGGGTCCTGGGGCCTTTTTGATAGTAAATGCTAAAAACAACACAATATTTGTTTACTATTCAATCACCACGCGCCATTCATTAAGATTCTAATATCAAATCAGTAAGATAGCTATGGCCCCCCTTTTGATCACCACACATTCTATCATTTCATCTCCCATCATCACTGTCTCTCACGCGCTCTTACTAAATTTGGCCTAAGCCCAAATACATCAAGCCTTAAAGCCCACTGGACTATTTAGCTATGCTAATTTTAATCAGTTAGTTTCTCGTATAAATTGGTTGTTAAGTTGGGGCGGCGGAAATATAGAGCGACAAGTAATTATAGTTGCATAATTGTTGTTACATAGGTAACATCATAGCATTGTATGACTAAAGTTTATGACTGAAAATATTGGGTTTTGCATTCCAATAAGACATAATTTTAGAAGCAACATAAATGAATAAAAGATATCTTTATTGACGGACTTTAATGAAGATTGGGGAGGGCCACGGTACTCCCAAAACTTTGAGGTTTTATATATATTTGCTTAAAGGAAATACGTCTTTGGCTCTCCCAAATTAGTTGATACAATACTCGGCTCTTCCAATAAATTCACCCAAGTTCCGTCTATGTTTGGGATATAGATTTCCCAAAACAAAATAAACGATGATGAACTGAAATCCTAGTTTTAAGTGTGATTATGAGTATTACAGTTGTATGCAGCGATTAAGGGTGTAAAAGAGTTGAGTCGTGTCAAGTTCGTACTTGACTTAACTACTAAAACTCGAGCTTAAAACTCGACTCGAAGTTCGAGCTGGACTTGTCAACTATAACGAGCTTGATTATCTCAACAATTGAAGCTTAACTCAATTAAAAATCAGCATATGAATGTTAAACTCGATCTAAAAACGGAGGTGGATTATCTCAATATTTATGTGAATTGAGTAATAAGATGTGTATATATGAAAAGGGGAAGTGATTGACACACTCTATGTTTTTATTAGTACATTCCAATGTACAAGCAGTTAAGATTATATTTAAAATACAACTATATAATACGTATATTGGAGTGTGCGAATGAGTTCTGATATGAAAAGAGGTAAAGCTATAAACTTACAAATCGAACTCGAGTGGATTGTTTTAGTTGTGTATTGGGCTACTTTAAATGACGGGCCAGCCCATTAAAATTTATTTACCTAATAATCTTCTGACAAGATCTTGTCACCCTTATTCAGACAATTGAAAATTATTCTTCTTCTTCTCAAACCAACTGTCAAAACAACACATTTCTTCTTCATTTCTTGTATTTGAAAATGGTAACTTAAGCCCTGCATTCTCCAACATGCCACCCAAAAAGGGTCGCCGTCAACCTGTCGCAACCCCCCAACTTACTGTCCCCCCGGAACCTAATGTCCCCCCGAACCTATAGTCTATCCAAAACCTAACATAAGCTACAATATCTACACTGGAGATTTTGGTGAACTTACCGCAGGTGTAAAAGACCTTTTGCTCGACCCAGATACACCTTTTACAGTAGTGGAAAATGTTGAGTACTTGGTTATAAGGCTGGAGGTAAGCAATGCTGATGAGGATGGCTTGTTAGTACTGATGAGAAGGTCAGATCTTTACTTACTTGGTTTTGCTGTAGTAGGACGTGGTATTTATCAGTTGGGTGAAAGCTAAAGGTACGCAACGTACTTTTTCAGAATTACACATCTACGTAATATATTTTGTTATGGTCAGGTCAAATTAGTAACATACTTTCAAATTTTTTTCGATCTAGCTAATATAACTGTTGGTAGTAGGTTACCAGGTCACCTTGGCGAAAAATTTGCGCAGCTTAGTCCTCTAGGACCAACGACCGTTAGCTAGATGATAACGACCGTTAAAAAAAAAAAAAAAAAAAAAACTTTAAAAAATTTTACTTTTTTTTTCAATAAATTACGTTTTTTTTTAAAATTAAAAAAAATTAAAATTTTACGTTTTTTTAAAAAAATCTTACGCTTTAAAAAAAAAATTAAATTAAAAAAAAATAAAAAAATTTTACGTTTTATTTTTTTTAAAAAATTCGTTTTTTTGTAAAAATTTTACGTTTTTTTTAAATTTTTACGCTTTTTTAAAAAAAAATTTACCTTTTTTTAAAAAAAAATTACATTTTTTTTTTAAAAATTTAAAAAAATTATTATTTTTTTTTTTAAATTTTTATGTTTTTTTCTAAAAAATTTACGTTTTTTTAAAAAAAAAATTAAAAGTTTTATTTATTTATTTATTTTTAACGGTCGTTATCATCTAGCTAACGATCGTTAGTCCTAGAGGACTAACTGCGCAAATTTTTCGCCAAGGTGACTTGGTAACCTACTACCAACAGGTCATATTAGCTAGATCGAAAAAAATTTGAAAATATGTTAGCTAGCTTTGACCCTTAACAAAATATATTACGTAGATGTAATTCGAAAAGACGTCATGCACCTTTACTTTCACCCTTATCGCCCCCGAGGCTGATAAAATTAAGGGCTTTACTCCTATTCCCTTTGGTCATGCATACCCTTTACTATCCACTTCTAGATTTGGTACGTCGAGTGTGTGTGTCGGTGTACGTACATTCAAAACAGCTACTGAAAAGCTCTTGAACATTATTCGTGAGGGTCAACAACCGTCTGATAGGTGGAAACCGGAAATCATAAAAATTTGTGTTTTCCTTGGTGAAGCTGGTAGGAACAAGACTGTTTACAACAATGTCACTGCCACTACTATACCTATTCCTATTTCCGACTGGACTCGATTTTTATTTAATGTTTGGGATAAGATTTCGGAGGTTGCATTTAAGTTCAATGGGTCAGATTTTGATGTCTTGACTCAAGAGGAAACCAATTTAGTTAATGGGGTATTAATGGATGGTGATAATTTGCAAGACCATTACCGAAAGCTTTTAGCAAGCCCGAGAGCGTGCAACACTATGATCTCAATAAAGTGTTGTTATATGGAATTTGAATTACATCAGGTATATTCTCTTCTTTTTTGTTAATTACTAATAGGCATTTTCTAACTTAAGCCAATATGTGGATTAAGATTCATTTAATATTTTAGTTCTTTGTTATATAAAAATAAATATAGGAATGAGATATTCACTTTCAGTAGGTTTCTTGCTCTTCACAGCAAGTTTTCGTGGAATAACGTGATCATCTATGTTTTCTTATGTCCGGGCATGAGCTAATATTGTGACCGACACAACTTGCATAGTTAACAACAATTTACTTGTCAATTCATTTCCTGGTTTGAGACACTTTTTCTTGGGCAATTCTTTCGTTATAGACTTATAGATATAGGTGGATATTGAAACAAATCAGCTTATCAGCGGAAAGTGGAACTACATTGTCAAGCTAGTTGATTCCACACAATTATATTGTTGACATGAAAAAAGAGGGAACTTGTGTGTTATTAGTATTTGAGTTAATTTAGCTATTTCCTTCTGTAACAAATTATATGATACTATTTTGTGGATAAAAACAGTTACAGTTTGCAATTTTGAAGCAACTTTTGTATGGAGATGATTTACCATTTTGATGGAAATGTTGAACTAATTAATTACTGATTAAAAAGGCAAGTGTAAAAATGGGAGAAAAAAAGATCAGATATAAGAATCTTAGTAAACATTAAGGGGGTTTTAACCCATGCCACTATGGTATAAGTTAGAAAAAGCCTTACTTATAAGTGCTATCTTTGTTTGGCAGAAAAGAATCATTGAGATCATTAAAAATGCACGGAATGGCATGCGTTCGGCCAAGATCGAGGAAAAACTCAAGGTAAAGGTATTTCAATTATAAACTATATATGCTGAGATACATAAATTTGTTTTTTAATAAAAGAAACATGCAAAAGTGTTGATTCTTGACTAATGTTGCAGCGGATGTCTTCTTATAAGAAGTCAACTGATCATTTTGGGTATATGATGCGGCAGCTTGTGAGTAAAAAGGTATTACTGTTGAACGAGAATGGATTATACAGTCTAAACAAGGCGTGAGGAGAAGTGACAAAACTTATAACAAAGGTAGAAGGTTTGAAGAAACATGGTAAATTGTGTAAAAGATAACAAGCATATGGAGATTTAAATAGGCTAACAGAAGAGTTTATTCATGTTAGGAGGATACTGTGACCCAATTAGTGTACCTACAAAAGGCTTATTTTGATCTAATATCCCTTAACAAAGGCTCTATTACTTCCGCACCTATTTGTCGAATGTAAATGAGTGTGACTTGGTTTTGGGATCATGCTAATGGTCGCTGTAGTTTGATAATGTAGGTTTGCTAATTTTGGTGAGTGGTAAATTGGTCATTGTGGTCTTACATTCCCGAACATCATGATAATTTCTGATTCTGAATCGTTTTTATGAAAGACTGGTTAGGACCTGCCGGTAGGTTGGAGTTTGGACCCAAGGACCAACAGGGACAAGTTACAAGGACTTTTAAAGACTTGCAGTGACATTTAGAATTGTGATCATATTTATAAGTTGACATTGAGTTCTTGTTGAAATCTGTGAAAACATCATACATGAATGATCGAGCCCTAAACCCCCAAAACATGCTCATCCCAGAACTTGAAAGTCTGTAGGGGTTATCAGTGGGTTAGTTCTTGATTACTAGTATAATTCAACTATATATGAATCAGTAGACAAACTCATTCAAGCGGCACAATACAAAGGTTGATCCATTATCCGTCTGGGTTGATTCATTCGAATAACTAATACTTCTATGCCTTAGAATAGTAAGCCAATATCCCTCTGCTCTCCAGAGTGTGAAAATTAATGATGGGTTAAGTCTATAACTCTATATAGGCTTTTTTTTATATATATATATATATATATATATATATATATATATATATATATATATATATATATATATATATATATATTTTTATTGAAATTTCCACAGATTTTATTGATTTAAAATAGGATTTACATAGTGCTCTATAGATTAGAAACGAATTTACAAAATTTTCCAATAGTAACATGGTCGGTTTATTACCTATCTCACCCTTATAAGTTTTAAAATGCGTTATATCATCACTAAACATGTAATATTGAGTTGTCTATATAAGAAATATTCGATCTTATTTACGGCTCATGGACTATATGATGCACCATCTATCTGTTTTGATGCATTAGATAGGATACAACAAATATATTATGAAATTTTTGGTCTGATGATAGCCTAGGTTGGGCTTTTTTTGTTACAATACAACAAATTGGTATACAGAATATCAAAAGGTGACATAGATTAATTTAAACATATAGATTTTTTTATTTGAGCAACCTAAAAATTACAAAGGTGCGTTAAAAATAGAAAAACACATTTAAAAATTATAACCATAATAAGGGATATTCAAAATTTCTTTCCATAATTTTGGTTTCCAAATCTCTTTTGTTCAAAATAAGTTTCAGCTGCAACTTCGTTGTAATAAAAAACTGTAAGGTTGAACCTAAAACCACCACAATGAGCACAACCATTTTCTTACCTTCTATCATATTTTTCTTAACTATCAAATCACTCCACTCAGGACTTCAAAAACAAGAAGGTTCATATTTGTCAAAATGGTAGATCAACTTTCATATTTTTTTTATTCATTGACGCCTCGGATGAAAGAGTTGTTTTAAAACAGGCAAAATAACCTTTGGGTAACACCTAATTAGTTCTTTTTTCAAAAGTTAAAAAAACAAATAGGATCATATATCTCAGGAAGTTGAAAAACCTTGATTTAGTTAAGCAACATATAGAATAGAGTGTTTACAAGAATCAACAAAATGCATGTTTCCACCGACCTCAATACCATGATTTACTAACTACACGACGCAAAAAGGCCAAATAATTAAAAAAATATCATACTTGTCACCATTTGTTATTTAAGCTATCAATTTTTTATGAAGATTTTTATTTCAAATTCATCCTTTTGGGTATTTTGTAAATTTTGACATTTTGCCCTCTTACTAATAGATTTTTTTTCCGAGCGCAAAACGTCATATAAGACCCTAAAAAGATGAATTTGAAAGAAAAGTATCTACAAAAGCAAAAAAAATTGTTCGCTACCCACAAAAGCAAATGGTTGCAAGTATGATACTTTTTTCAATCATTTGCCCACGCAAAAAATCAACGCAAAATAAGCATTAATGCACGGCGGCAATTTGTGCTCAAAATCAAAAAAATAGGTTAAATGGTCAAACTTTTAAAAGATCCTACATTACTCAAGACTCACCTTTTTTGAAATGGGAATGTTACCCATTTGTAAGTTAAACGAAGATAATATGTACACGTTTTTTCTCGAACATTACATTGTTTTTAAAGAAAACTTATGTTTATTTTTAAATATAAATGAGGTGTTACGCTCGAGAATTAATTTCGTCGCTTGGGTCCTTTTAAAAGCCACTCAGATAACATGAGTCTGCTTTGGCCTGCGTCTGCTTAGCCTGCGGTCCGCTTAGCCTGCGCCCATTTGGCCCATAGTCTGCTTGGCCAGAACCCGTGCCCGCCTACCGCCTGCTTTGCCACCTCTACACCCGACATATGCATAGTAACGACACTCATTTGTTTGAATGCACAATTTGTTATAGGAACCCTCTCTATGGGTCAACCTTATAAATCGCGAAGCACATAGTACAACATCGTGATGTATATTGTACAACTTTTCGATGCGTGCAATGATTATAACCCCTTATAGGGGTCGTATATCATGCCCCTTTATTGCGTTTATCACCGGTAGCAAAAAAACCAATAACTACAATTTGCATAATTAAAATTTTATAACTTAACTTATTCACTTAGAGCATCTACTATGATGATTTATGAAAAAGTCTAAAACCTTTTGAAGATGTTCATTATTTTGTAAACCATAATGAGACTATTTCAATCCTAGGTAGAATAAAAAAGGTCTCATATTTTGAAATAGTCTAAACTATTTTCAAATTTCATTTTTATTTTTCTTTTTGAAAATGTTGGTTGTGTTTTATGATATGAAAAGCTTTATGGATATGTTTATTCATAGTGAAACTAATTTATAATATGAAAAAGTTTATAACTTGATGATGTATTAATTATATAAACCCTTTTAGATGTATTGTCCATCTTTATATAAACTCTTTTAGTAAATCTAGATTATGATGTATCGTGTATGATCCCAAAAATGACAAAGAGAGAGCATATGGATGTACTATATTTTTCATTAGGGAAAATTCTAAACGCCTGGGCTTGCCCAACTTTATTACCCTTAACGCCCACTTTTTTCACTTAAATGCCCCACGGGCAACTCTCCCAACCCAATATTTGGGCAACTATCTTAAATACATGACATGTGCCCCATTTTGTGGGCAACCTCAGACTTATCTAAGACAAGTGTACTAAAGTTTCAACAAGAACTTTGACTTTTAACGTCAAGAATCGACAATTTTGTCTTTAACCAAAAGTAATGCCTTTTTTATTATTAAAAGTACATAAATATTAAGCAACTGGTCCCACAAGGTTGTACTTTTTAGAACTTATGATGTATTAAGTGTTGAATGTATCAAGGTATAAAAATTTTAAAAAGGTATAGTAGTTTAACCTTTATACCTTATACATTTATACATTTATATGCAGAAGATAAACTTCCTCAACACACTTTATTTGAAACCACCACATCGCCACCACACGCTTCCTCAACACAATCTTCCTCAACACAATTCTCGCAAAGAGCGAACACATTGTCCGATCACATCAAGAAGACATCGGCACGACAATCGTCCGATCTAATGTCTATCGAAAAACTTTTAGGCTAGGGTAAGTAATTTTACGATTTTCATCTATTGATTTATGGTTTTCTTAATTTATGTTTTCGCTAGTTTAGGTTTCGATAATTTATGGTTTCGCTAATTTAGGTTAACTTTAACGTAATTGTTCTAGTTTGATTTTGGGTTTCGATATTTTAGGGTTAACTTATTGGGTGATTAATTGTTTCGTAAGATAACCGTAACCTATTGGGTGATTAATTGTTCTTGTGGTTTTAGTGATTTGTTGCTACTTATTAAGTTTGACAAACCACTGTAAGATAAGTGGTAGTAAGTGAATAAAGCACTCTAATGATGGTGCAAAAAAATTTCACGATGTCTGACAACATTCCACTTGAAGTTCAAATGGACATAGTTAATAGGCTCTCGAGAGTGTGTCGCTCAATGCCGCAGATGTCTCGCAAGGCTTGGAAGTCTTGCATAGACAACATGCATTTCACCGTCCGCTTTGGTGTTCGAATCACTCCACCGCCATACATTTTGATGTACAAGCAGAGGTTTAAAGGTTACGTGGTTTGGTAAATCAACATTTTGACTTGCACCTCTCTCCTCAAACATTTCATTTTCGACGCCAAACCAATTGGTCGGTCACATGGAGTTTGGGGTTTTACCTATGGACCAATTGTCCGTGATACCATGGCGGTCGTTTGGAACCCTTCCATCAACCGATCGGCCGCCACGCTTTGTCCCTATGTTTTGACATCACAGAGTATGAAAACGCTTTATCGCTTTTGGGATTCGGCCCGACAATTTTGATCCGACCTTCCTAAAATTTCATAGCCATTCAATCAAACACAACCATGCAATCTGCTTTAATTTTCACCTTCTCCTCTAAACAATGGACGGTGTTAGATCAACATTGCTTGCTTCCGAACACAATCAGGATCAAAAAAGCAAGTCAAGCTAATGTTGGGGTCACATCTATTGGTGTGGTTATCAACGGTTGTATGCTAACGATGGTAGCACATTCGATGCCTATTTGATTGTGTCTTTTGACTTGCTCACCAACCGCTTTCCAAGTCCCGGACATACCGCTGAATTAATAGGCAACCTTCCTTTACCGCTCTATGTTTCAAACATACGAGACCTGGTCATTTTGGAAACATTCAAGGGATGTCGATTCTGCTTTTCTATATGGGTTTTATCGGTTGGGGTGGTAGGATTGCATCCGCTACACGCCTTCTTAGCATTACCACCCCAATAGCACTCAAATTAATCGGTTTTGACGACAACGACGACCAGAATTGAAATTGGAAACCGTGAAGGATTTAACGCAACCATTGTACTATACAAGATTGTTATCGGGAACTTCCAAAGACTTGGGCATCGAGGGGATGTTGGGTCCTTTATGTTCAAACCGTTACGTGAATCACTTATTTTGCGACTCATCGTGATATGGCGGTTTATTAGGAAGTCTTGTTTCATTGTAGTTTGGTGTAGTTTATGTTTTTAGTGTTTGCCGTAGCTTCAGTGTGTCAGATGCAAACATTTAAGTTGTTATGTATTATGTTAAGTTGGTATGTAAAATAACAAAATATGTATGGATGTATAAATTTAAGTTGTTATGTATTGTGTTAAGTTGGTATGTAAAATAACAAAATTTGTTTGGATGTATATACATGTTGGACTACCAATTGTTCTAGACAAAGCCGTGTCTTCCATAAGAAAGGTATAAATCGACAACATATGCAATTACCTTCAAGAATGCACCCAACGCCCGCATCGGGGACTCGTTTGGTGATTGTGGTATCCGGTATGCATATTCTTATACTGATCGTCACATGGGAAGTCATTAGCCGTCGATAACCTCGTGATAGTCCGCCTTGCATATCGTGAGCATATGTCTAATTTTTTAAAAACACAGTATGTGTTTGGTAGACATGTTGTTGTCAATGTTGGTTGTAATTGTAACCGTTTGTAACAAGGGATGAATTTTGTATTAGGTATGTAGTAGCTAAACCGATGTATCAACTACTTTAATTAATGTGAACCCCAAATGTGGATGTATTATTTTGTTAATATCGTTGTCATTAAAAGTGTTCGCATCGCTATGCTTTTTGTATCGAGCTCTATTTAAAGAATGTATCGGAGGAATGGTTCTCATTTCGCAGATAAGTGCCCTTTCATGGTGGCCTTTATTACAACTTATTAATTTTCTTGTTAAGTTATTTTAAATAATGAAAAGCTTTTAATTTTTCCTTTGTTGTTGTATCCCCACCGCTCGTAAGAAACAATCACACGCAGTTAAAGAATGTACTGATGAAAATCTTCTCATTTTGCAAGATAAGTGCCCTTTTCATGGATGTATTATTTAGGTTAACTACTTACTAATTTTCTTGTTAACATATTTTTAAATGAAATGTTCATCGCTATGTTGATCCTTCTACCCGTGGTTTCAAGAATGCTTATATCCGTGGTTCCACTGACAGTGGAGAGGAAACCACGGCTAGTGGAGAAGAAACCACGGCTAGTTCAGAAGAAACCACGTCTAGTTGACAAGAAACCACGGCTAGTTGACAAGAAACCACGGCTAGTTCAGAAGAAACCACGGCTACTTCAGAAGAAACCACGGCTAGTTTAACACAAACCACTGCAACTAGTACTTGTGAGGTAATTCAATCCAACAATAGTTAATATGCACACACTGTTATGGTAACCACAATCAAACCACAATTTAAAATTAAAGTGCGAGTGAAAAAAAATGTAATTCATACAAATTTAACAACCCATTTTATTCAATTCAATATCTTACAATCGCATTTCATGGGCCAAACACAACCACTACAAGAAGACTCATAATAAGATAACGGACACATACTACTACAAAAACACCAAACAACATAGAACACAATGAAAAGACACACACTTAGAGATCCATCAAGCCCCTGAGTTTCTCGATAAAGATGCCATGGTTCGCAGCATTTAGCTCCAGTTCCCGTGAAATAATACGCATCTGCATGATCTTTTGATCATCTTTACCATTTACCCCCCTCAAATATTCTCGCTTTTGAGCATGCCTGCTTCCAACACCGTCCAATTCTTGAATGAAGCTGCCTTTCTTCGCTTATTTGAAGCAATCTTCCCGCAAGCGCATTCAATTGTTGTGCCATACGAACATCTTCGCCAGAGGCTCAGTAGCAATAGAAGACTAACATATCGTGCCGCTTGTTAGAATTTTCATCCGCCTAAGCTTATCACACCTAGGAAATCTAGACATTTCCTTATCCCAATACTTTATCACAAAAAAAAAAAAAAAAAAAAAAAAAAAAAATTGCAACAAGGTGGGCTTGGTGTCTTTAAATAGGCAAGCAGCAAATACATACATTACTGTTAACTGTATTTGTATTATCATGACACCAATTGATGTCCTCATAATATAGCATTTGTCACATGATGCACAGTTGCTCCCATATTATTGAATAACATCCAAAAAAAATTTGTACAGCCTTTCAAATGCTTTAAACCCCATCCACATATTCTCCCTATATTTGTTTTTTTTCACTTACACATGGTCACAAGATTTACTATTTCTGAACAAACATCCAAAAGAGGACAAATTTAGCCGGTTTTGCCTCGGTCTTTGCATTGACTAACCTTTCACAATTATTTACCATGAGAAAATACAAATACTTGGTTAATAGAAACACAACGCTTTATTAATGACAAAATACAAATACTTGTTTAAAACTACACAACCATGTGCGAGAGTGTTTAACTTTAAGCATACAATTTCATTAGTTAAATAAAGAGAACATTGTACTAGTAATTATCCATGTTATTGAAATCATCCAAGTGATATGTATTTGATGATTCGTAGCGAGTTTAGGTTAATGCCGTAATTATCTACGTAACCCTCCCAACCGCAGCTTGCTTCACCATCCCAACGTACGGCATCCCAACCCTGGTAAATTCTCCCATTTTGAAAATACTCGTCGTCCGCTTGCGATTGTGGGTCATCTTTCAACTGAAAATGAGTACCTGACGTACGTTTACCCGTTCCTTGTTCAGGTGCCATCTCTTGCATAACTTCTTTACCATTGTCTGTCCTGCTATTTGTTTTTTTCTGACAACAAATATAACCTATCTTGTCAGAATACTAAAAAACATTATTAGATGCCCATTTTGAATGAACTATCTAGGTTACCTGTTTTTTGCGCAATGGTTCCATGCAATCTGCACGGGTATGCCCTACGGTACCACACCTCCCACATTTTTTAACTTTTGGCTCCTCATTTTTTGATGGGAAGCGATCTTTGTTTTTCGGTCTTCCTGCCGCCTTTATCCATCAACGGCGGTTTAACCTTTGCAAGTTACCCGGATCATGCCATTCGACTTATTTCCAAAGGATACACCATTTCATGATATGTGCCTTTGAGTGCGCTTTTGTAAACCATGTTTCCGCCCATTTGTTACAGCTTAGTCAATTTTTCTTCTCTACACACGGCACACACATGACCACATGGTAGTCCCGAAAGTTGCCATTTCCTGCACGTTATTCGTAATCAAAAACCATACACGAATAAACAACATTTACCATAATTGACAACTCAGATATTGCGGTACACCGAATCGCATTCATTCTTTACGAAATCAACAATATGACTATGACGATTGTCTATAACTTGGTACACAGCACACATGGCAATGCCTCTTACTTCCCAATTAGCACTCTTCCACATTCTCTGCTCAACCTTCCTAGATGCCCACTTTGTAAGTTCAAATTCCGGTGCGTCTGCAAAATAAGCGTACATCATGTAACATTTATCGAACAAGTAAATGTGAGACGGCGAATATATTTACCGTAGTATTTTTCGCGACGTTCGAAATACCAATCTTGTAGAAGACGTCTGTAGTACTCCAAGAGCATAGTTATTGGTACCTTTCGGACGTGCCTTGTTAATGAATTTATTGACTCCGACTGTTTGACGTCAAATAATTGTATCTTTTTCCACTGCAATATGCTCTTGACCACTTTTCGTGCCTGCGTTTTCAAGTTTTTTGACGGCTCGATTTTTGGAACGAAGCTCGAAATTGCATTATCAAAATCTTCATCAGATAGCTTTTGCACACCTTCCAAGACAAAGCCTTATGCTTTTACGGTGATATTGCAATTCATCATCAAGTGACGACAACAATAACCATGAAAGCAATTTGGAAACACCGTGTCACACGCTTTTGTTATTGAATGATGCCTGTCGAAATAATCGCGATTAGGCACTTCACCAATGCATTCTTTCAACCACCCCAAAACAATGTCCAGCTTCACTGGTCTCACCTGTGCGACCGGTAGCGATTGGAATAATCGATTATTTCATCCATACCAACAAAGAAGCATGTTGGTTCCGAGATACTTCCACTTCGTATGCGCAAAGATCAATTATAATCAATGGCCGCATGAAGGCTATAAAACTCCGAATCTAGTATCGTTAAGTATATATTAGTGATTAGTATACGTTAAAGAGTTGATAAGATGTGTATAAGAATAATAATAGTAAAATACTAATACTAACAATTAATATAAATGTGTCTCGAAACTTACCGCAAAACCAAATGCTACAAAACCATCTTAAATCTTCCAAATTAGTCAGATCGATGTGTTACGCCCCTCGCTTTTTAGCTTTAGGTTATGACAATATAAAGCTAACTGCTCAAACGATTGTTCATGTTTACTGCTCAACACCTCAAAAGCCAAATTCCTACCCCCAAGCTCGCTTTGTAAGAAACGCTTACTTTCCATTCAAGACTCGAGATCTCGTTGTATGTCCTTTCCAAAGATATACCTCCGAGTATCTTTCAATTTATCGATTAGCAACCGACTAAGTAATTTCATTGTCGCATTACGATGATTAGGATGTAATTCGGTTCTTGAACATGTGGACATTGTTGATGCTAGAAACAAAGAATGTGCTATCCATTTTTTACGGTGTATATGTTCCATGAGCACCTTCATTTATACATCCTGCACTCATGGGTTCAGATTTAATAACTTTGTATTCAAAGCGCTCAAGTAATGATTTCTTTCCAATAGTAAACATGCATTACGCTTTATTATAAAATTCTTTATGTTTAAAAAAAGGTATCGGTTTTTGGGAATCGATGTTTTTAATTCGGTTGTGGTGCGGTTGGTGGCATGGGCATATTTTTAAATGAGTCTCTTTCTGCGACGGAGGAAGTGAATAATCAGTTGGTGAAAAAGGTATCCTCGACCTTTGGTGTGTCATGGTAACTATCATTGTGAAGCAATGAAAATTCGTGTCTAATGATAAATGATTAGAAGTCAAGATGATTTTACCTCCGAAGGTGGCGGTTCTTTTGTTGAAATTAGCGAGCTTGAGTTTGCTCATTCTTACAACATAGTTCACTTAATGAAGTATTGGACGCCTTCATCATCAACCACGCCCAATTCCATGGAACCATGTTTGTAAGATAACCTCGACTCTATCATTTGGTGTCTCTTTGACAGGAACCTTTTTCTTCACATACGCAACTAGTTTATTGAAAGTGATATTTTTAGGTAGTTTCACTCCATGTTTAGATGAAGGATGCACTAAATAAACCTTAAAAGTAGAATTGTCATCGTAATCCATGGTTGTGTTTTGAACAAACTTAGGTGGAAAAATTGTTGGACATTACAAGAAAGTCTTTTAGTAAGCCAAGTGCAAACTACCGACCCTTTGTACTTGTGCATTTACTTAGGTTGCCCAACAATGTAAACTTTCTAAGGTTGCCCAAAATTATTGTATCAACATTGATACACTTTAATGAGTGTATTAAGTATAAACCACCCATTTGTGATTGTTTATTATAAATGTTGTACTTGTGCCAACCGCCTAAGATTTACTAAGATACACATTTATTTGTGTTATGTGACAAATTTATTAACTTTCCTAAACTTGCTAACCGCCTAATCGGATGAAACTAGTAACTTATCCCAACTACATATACATTGTAATAAGTAATACCAATTTCAAAGTTGTAGTAATGTCTAACGGTAAAAATTCATTACTATTGTTAGTATGCTATAACTAGTTTTAGTAATATATTTAGGATTCTTACTTTTGTTTTTCATAATTAACAGGGATTGTGCGTAAGCGTTTGTCTTTTGAAGTGGAACGACCATGTGATGACGTGATTCATGAAATATATAGCAAACAACTTAACAAAAGATCTAAGAAGGATGTAGCTGAAAAAGGTGTGTTGGCGGTCAAGGAAATAGGTGACAATAATAAAGATGAGCACAAATATATGAATGGAAATGTTGATGGTGAAAAGTCGCTTACTAAGAAGCATGAAGATGAAGCAATAATGGAACAACAAGTCGAACAAGATAGGGCCGAAAGAGAAATGGAAGAGAAATGCGACAAGACCGGAACAGGAGGATCATTGTGTAACATAGAATAAGGTCACCTTGGATAACAAAATGAAGGATAAATTTAGTAGAATTTAGTTAAAGTTAGATTATCACGACTGCAGACTTATGCATGTTTGTTTCTAAACTTAATCTTAGTTTAAGAAAACATGTAATTCGCTTATTTAAAGTTCATATATTTCACTTTCCGGACTTGCATGTTTGTTTCGTGCTTATATTGTTGGGAATTACGGAAACCATCGAATCAACAAGAGAAGAAATTGAAGTCAAATTGTTCATTCATTCATTCAAGAAATGCTTTACACTTGCCTTACACAAAATGCAATCAACTTCAAATGCCACTACAAGAAAAGAGCTATAAAAGATATACTAATCCTAATCTAGTACATCTATTCCAACATCTAAGAGGTCGTTGGATATGCATGATCGCTCACATCCTTCACACTAGATGTCGGATATGTTAGTGAAGTCTTGCATAACCACCCATTCCTTCTTTCTCGATGGTCGGATATGCATGACTACTAGGACGAGGAAGCTTAGGATCAAAATGGGAAGGATGGATTGATGAAAATAATGATGATGAAGAAAAATAAAGTGTCCTTTATGCTTCATCCGCCGATTTCACAAAAATCAATCCATTCTCCTTCACCAAGCTCTTCCTCTATATGAAGTGTGAAGATGCACCAAAACATGGCGCAGTAAAGCAAGTACCACATCCTTTCGCACGAGGCCTTTGTTGAGGTTGAGGTGCCGGAGGTTGGGAGTAAGAAGGTATCTCGTGATGAGTTCCTCCGTGTTATCGAAGAATCACTTGGATCCACTACACCATCATCTTCGTAAGAAGAGAGAAATGGGGATGTCAAAGGGCGAGGTCATGTGGAGGTGTCCGAATCGAGAAAATCAATGGATGATGAGGATGATGGAGAAGAGGTTGGATTTACAACCTCCGTGAAGTATTCATGGTCAATTTTGTTGATTGTGTTTGTGATGAAACTAGGGTTCATAATGGTAATTGGGGTAAAATGGTGAGAGAAGTATGCATTGGGATGATTTTATAGACGGGTTCAAGGTTTAATGTAAGTTAATGCGAGTTGTTGGCACAAGAATTCTAGAATCTTACCAAGATATCCAAGTCTTGGGTTGGTTTCTCATTGAAGTGTATAACTTCAGCAGATTGATATCTGTTTACTCGAAGTGTTAAAATTGCGTGAGGTCGAGAAGTTGTACACGTAAGCAAGGGGTCAACCAAAAGTACCAATACTTTTGACTATTTCTATACACCTTCTACCCAACACTCTCTCTCACTTCCACTTCTAAAGATCCCACTTCCCTCTTCTCGTGCATCCAAAACACTCAAAGATACAAGAATCATAACCCTAAAATATCAATTCATCAAATGGCTCTTCAATTCAAGAAGGATCACAACAAAGTTGCGTTCTTGGGAAATGCAAAAGGTGATGAGCTATATGTGCCTATGGTGGAGTTCTTGAAAAGAACAAAGATTCACTATGCCCTAACGCATTCTCCCAATGCGATTTATGAAACGTTGGTCAAACAATTTTGGGCATCCGCTTCCACACGAGTGAAACGGAGATTACGCCATGATTGACTTTAACAGAGTATGTAGTGACAGAGGAGTCGATAAGACGAAGCTTCGCTTGGATGATGTTGATGGGGTATTTCACTCGATCGAGGATATACTCACGTGGTCGAGCTATTGGGTATCAAGGTACTAGGACTGACGTATGGTTGAAGAAGCACTTTTGCCCCAAGTGGAGGTTCTTGGTTCACACGTTGCTTCAGTGCTTTAGCAACAAATCTGGAGCATGGGATCAATTCTCTTCACAATTGGCATACGGTATTGTGTGTCTTTCACAAGGGTTAACTTATAATTTTTCTAAATTTATTTTTGATAATTTGGTTGAAAATATCAATAGGAAACAACATAAGTTTTTAATGTACCCTAGATTCTTACAAATAATTATAGACACCTCTACCCAAACCCAAGCCTTTTATGCAGTAGGAGCTCTTACAGCCAAACTCTTTGCCTCTATGAGAACTAACTTTGAGGGGGCACATTATCCATTGACAGAGGCTATGTTGCCTCAAGACAATATGGTCAATGTTGAGGAGAATGTTGCTAACATTGATGAGGGCCCCTCCTTTTCTGCTGAAGCTTCTCATGTTGCACAAGACCAGCCTCCACCAACACCGACTCTGGCACATTGTCCTAGTCCACCACAAGCACAAGATCCTCTTGATGATTTTGAGTCTGACCTAAACAGAATGACCACACCTAGTCCTCCAAGGATACCTATTGATGAGGTACCTCCTCAGTTTGAGCATGACCATGTTTCTACTGAAAGGTCCAATGAAGCTCCCATTACCACAGAGCAATCTGCTGGTGGAGCCGAGGACCCTATTACTCTCTCATCTGTCTATGCTCTTGTTAACAGGTATGCAGCTGAGGTATCTAGTCTGAAAAAGGAGCTTGCAGAGACCAAGTCTTCTCTTGGTAGTAAGATTGACGAACTGCAAGATAAAGTTAAGGAATTAGAGGACAAACTAGAAAAGACCAACAAAAGGAAGCTTGTGGTTTCTTCTGAAGAGGAAGAGGAAGAACATCGTTATGAGTCTCTTGATATGTTAGCTGATGTATCTCTCAATGATCCTTCATCAGCAGTTGCAGAATCTCCAAAGAAGAAGGAGCACATTCTTTATCAAAGGAGAAAGAGATCGTATTTGAATAAAGCATCTATCAAGTCTCCAAGGATCCGTAGCTTGTCAAAGCCGATCTGCCGATACCCCAATGGAGGATGTTGCAACTAAACTTGGTCAATCTTCAATCATACAAAGACCATCGTGTCCTCTCATCAAGTACACTCACAACATGTTTCTTCCAAGAAGACGTGGGTGCTTCTATCGAAATTCACATATCAATATTGTCGATGATGATTGTGCTAAGGAGCCTGCTGATAAAGGGAAAGGTTTAATGGTAGAAGATGAGCTTGGTCTAGATCTGGTGAGTGAAGAGGAAAGGCAAGGTCAAGAAAGTCGACTTGCTGAATTTGCTGAGAGAAAGAAAGATGAAAAATTGGCTAAACAGAATGCTGTTCAAACTACTTCAACTTTGCCTCCTGAAAGACAAAGGGAAATAGATGAAATGCGTACTAAGCTACCTGACTCTCATTGGGATGCTTATACTCAGCAAGTCATATCAAACCCTTCACTTGCTCGTAGTATCTTAGGTGCGAGACTTCAACGGTGAAACTTTGTGGAACAAATGATGGGTCGTGGAAGACAAAGGAAGCAGGAAGCACCGAAAAGAGGATAGCCATCACAACCTCAAAAGCACAAAGAGAGACCTCCCACTAAAGTCGAAATGAGACTTGTAGTGAAAACCGTAGCTCCACTCAGATAACTCTGGTCACAATGAAGCAAGTCAAGGCTTTCCCTGATCATGTTTTGTTTCACAAATATAATCAAATCATGAAGAACTCTTCATCTCACACTTCCTACTTGAAAAGGATTGCTGGGAATGAAGTTGCACCAAAGACCAAAAGACCAAAGTTTGTTGAGATAGTGGATAATTTTGATGATATTCCACCAAAGAAGATCTCCCAATTGGTTACTTCTGAAGAAATTCCTCAAGCCACTCCTTCATCTGACAAGGTGCCTTATGCTGAACCATGTTTGGTTTCTGCTGAAGCTCCTACAGAAGTTGCTAGCTCATCTGACAAGGCTCCATCTGCTGAACCAGTTGCCATTTCTTCTGAAGCACCTATTATACCAGCTCCCACTCCTAATGTGGCATCTGTTGGCTCAGAAGATGATGCAGCAAGTTTAAAAACTCGCAAGGCTAAAAACTTGCTAGTAAAGATGAAAGCCATTCGTGAAGATGCACCATCTTTAGGTATCTATAAGACTGGTAGGAGAAAGAAGAGGATGGCCAAAGTAACTCCCTTGGATCTTGAGGCTGATGAGTCAACCTTTATCAAAGAAGGGTCTTCATCTGATTTTCCTGATGGAGATCAAAATGTGCTTGTCAATTGGACATTGATAAACAAAGAACTGAATGTCATGCATCGAATGGATAAATCTTCAAAGGAGTTCACCTTTTTGAAGGAAATACTCCATTTGGTGAGCAGGGCACTTGCTTTCTCTCACACTCTTGTCACCTCCCATTCTCGCAACAATGCACCACAAGGTTCGGGATGTTCTTATTAGGAGATCTTCATGTCTGCTTAGCTCTCAATCTCCTAATGATAAAGGACACTTCATCCGCGTAACTCACATTTATGGTAGGTTGAGTCCTGGAGATTCTATCCTCTGCCTCGTGTGCATGTAGTTGAGACGAAGGGTGGAATCACAGTCTGCATGTTGGCTGAGAGAATTTATCCATTGTCCAAAAGACTTATGGAGAAGATGCTGACTAAGAAGCTGGAAATTCCTCCAAATCCAGTGGGGAATGAAATACCACAAGCTGAACAACTGGTTAGACTGATCAAGACTCAGCTCCTTCAAGAACAAGCTGCATCATCGTCTTCATAATGGTATCTTTTATGGTCTTTTGAATTATTTGTTTTGTTAATTGATAATGTATGTATTCCTTGTTTTGGTAATTTCTTAGTTAAAAAAAAAAAAAAAAAAAAAAAAAAAAAAACTAACTTTGTATATTCCTGTTTTTATCTAACCCTTTCTTGCAGCTATGTTGTCTATAGTTGCTGGGTTTTAACTCACCAGACATACCTTGTGTATATCAAAGAGTTGGCTAGTCCAAAGGGTACAGCTTTGGTAAAGACACATCAAATCTGTTGATAGCTGTAATGATTTGCTCAAAATCATAGGGTATGCAACCACCCATGCTTAATTGCTGAGTGTTGTATGGTCATCAATTCACCATGATCTATTCCTTTTTGGAATCCAAGAATTGGCTAGCCCACAAGTATATGGCTTGTGGTAAAGGCAAATGAATCCATATTTGGTTATCAATTCACCAATTCTAAGAATTGACTAGTCCTGAGCAAACGGCTACAGGTAAAGACACATCAAATCCGTTTATATGGTTTCTGGTTTGCCAATAAATCAGATGGTTATCAGTGTACCATAGTTTTCGAACTTAAACATTTGGCTACTCCAAAGAGTGATGGCTATTGGTAAAGAGACATCAAATCCATTATTTTCAATGATTCACCTCTCACGGAGAGTTAACACACCGGATGTGACGGAAACTACTAAATCTGCTGAAGTTTAAGCTATGAAGTATTGGGTATATGTTTCTTTGATAGAATCAGCGGTAATGGATTCTCTTGAAGTTATAGTTTCTATCAAGTAGTGAAGTCAAATCGTGATTCTGGCGATAGTGTAAATCCATGCAGGAAAATCAGGCGCAGTATTATTTAATATGCCAACCCATATTTATTATTTAACTGCCCGAGGTTGGCATGGGTGTTATTATAGTGCTCAATGTAATTTAATGTCTACCCATAATATGTATGGGAGAAAACATATGTTTAGTTGCATGCTTGTCGAGGTGCATGCTTTGTCTATGTTTGATAGTGTAGAGTTCCTTGTCTATAAAAGGAACGTTATAGTTTTGTAATAGAAAAGCGGTGGAAGCAGTTTTGAAACATAGTGTTTCAGTAAATAAAAGATCTATAGAAGATCATAGTGTTCTTAGTTATCATAGTGTTCTTAGTTTGCTTGTGATTACATAGGCAACACAAACGATCTCGAGTGCTTAAGATCTGTCAAGGTCTTTGTGTTTATGTTCAACATATATATTTGGAAATTATTCATTAACTTATAAAACTACATCAACTTATGCAAAGGTCTTAATTTATAAACGCATCAACTTATGTTTACTTTCCATTCATACAATCATCTAATAAGTACATCAAAGAGTTATCCAGTAAGGACTACTATCAAATGGGTAGAAGGTGTTAGTTGTTGTGTAGTAAATGAAGTCATTGACTATTTGTCTTGTTGTTTAGCACTTACTATAAGTGGGTAGATGGTTTGTGGGAAAACCACGACAAGTGCAATTTTTGGGCAACCCACGGTAGTATGTTTCTAACCACCCCGTGTGGGGCAACTCAAGGGTCATTATGTAACATGTTGATCTATTAGTATATAATCCCCAAATCACTGCGCTATCAAATTATTCATCTTTAAACACTTGAAATTGGCGCTCTACACAAACCCTAACAACTCCCAAACTGATAATTAAACGTGTTTTACATCCAAATGACACGAATGCCGAAAGAATATCCCACCACACACAACGTCGTTGCATACCTAACCGAGAACAATCA
The DNA here is from genome assembly GCA_022545495.1 of Chrysanthemum lavandulifolium. Taxonomy (NCBI): domain Eukaryota; kingdom Viridiplantae; phylum Streptophyta; class Magnoliopsida; order Asterales; family Asteraceae; genus Chrysanthemum; species Chrysanthemum lavandulifolium. The sequence goes on along the minus strand of CM040239.1, from coordinate 111,462,697 downwards.
TACTGAAGGGTTCCATGAGATGATTGCTTTTCTCAAACACACACCAATTCACTATGCAATAAGTGTACAACCTATCATTGTTCAAGACTACATTCATCAATTTTGGTTGAAGGCAAAAATTCAAGAACGAGATGGAGCCGAGTTTATTAGGAGTCTTGTTGATAAGAACGAGATAATAGTCAAAGAGGATGTGATTAGGGATGTTTTGAAGCTGGATGATGCTGATGGGGTTGTCAATTTGTCTGATGATGATATTTTTCAGGGGTTGCAAAGATTGGGTTATGAGAAAAATGTGGAAAGAATTAAGTATCATAAAGGTATGTTCTCACCCCAATGGAATTTTTTAATACATACTTTGCTTATGTGTATAAGCAATAAGACCACTGGCTTTGATGAGTTTCCATCAAAAATTGCAACTGCTGTCATATGTTTATCATAGGGGAGGGTGTTTAACTGGTCTAGGTTGATCTTTGAGGGGTTAATAAAGAACATTAAAGAAAAGGGTAAATACTACTTATATCCTAGGTTTGTTCAATTAATAGTCGAGAAACAGATCACGGCACCCATTCATCATAAAAGGAAGTATGAGGTACATCATATGTCTCCTAGGGTGTTTACACAATTGAGAAAAAAAAATGACAAGTTCTCAGGAAAGATTACACCTTTATTCCCTAATATGCTTAACACGCGGACATTCACGAAAATGAGGAGGTGCTTGAATCCCAACCCAACCAAAGCAATGATGCTCAACCCACTCCGACAACTTCGAACATACTCGCTAACCCAACAGATCCATTGCTAAACCATTACCTTTACTCGAATCACAAAACACCCAAACCAATGATGCTTGCTCCCATCGCTACCACCAAGCTCAACCCAATGCCACCGTGTCGGATCCCACGGTACCACATATGGTGAGAATATTATAGAAGTAGTTAATGAATTGAAGGCTAAATGTACACAAATGGAAAATACAATAAGAAGGTTGAAGCACAGGGTTTATGTGTTGGAGAGAGTAAGAAGACCAAGGTTTGGTGCATCTAATAGAGTAATGAAGATGACTAAGAAAGGCAGGTCCTCAAAGGGGAGGAGCAAAAGCATTTGTTCAGGGGAGGAGGTAAACATGGATGTTGATATGGATTTCGATAGTGGATATCATGTGCTTCAAGTGGGGCACGAAACAACCACTCCGATTGACGGTGAATCCCCTGGTATTACAAATGAAAGAACTGATGCGACCTTAATGACAACCACGGTCACACAAACACCCAAGGAAGTTGAAAAAGAGGTTGCCGGTACATTGATGAAGTTATGTAAAAGCTTACCGAGTCGGACTGGATCGGGTACTGCACATTTTCCTATTATACTTAGACCCACTGGTCCTAAACCCTTGGCTAAACCTTTGGCTAAAGGCTTGAAGGTTGGAAAAGCAGAATTGATAGAGGAAGGAAAAGAAAAAATGGTAGAACCTTTTAATGTTGCAGTTGAAGACGAAGAGGAAGAAGTTGTGCATGGTGTATCTAGTGATGATACAAATGACAGCACTGCTGTAACCTCAGAGCGTATTTCATCAACAGTTACGTCAGATAAACATATTGCTACTACAACCACTGATGGTACGATTATCACAACTGTAGAAACACCACCATCGCAGGAGAAGGAGGTTGCAGGTACGGTTCTGAACTTATGTAGAACCTTAGCAATTCTCGATTCATTATTGCACCTGTTCCCATTGTAATTGAACCTACTGGAAATAAACAATTGGCTAATACTTTGAAGAATGGGGAGCCAGTGAATAAAGTAGTAGATCAACGAGACATAGGAAAGGGTGAAGCTATTTCTGAACCTGAAGTAGATGAACTTCAATTTGATAGTAAGGAGGATCAGATTTCACATGATCGTCTTTTATCAATACAATTGGATGAAAATTTTAAGGCTGAATATCTAGCTTTACAAAAAGAAAGAAAGAACAAGATGAAGCTAGTATGAGAGTGATTGATCGATGGAACAAGGAACAAGCATTTGTTCAGGGTTCTGAAATGATAAAGTTGGAATGGAGTAATGAAGAATGGGCACTATTAGATGTTCCATCAAGGTCAAAGGTTCTTGTTGCGAGGGCGAGACAAATGCAGAAGGAGAGAAGTGTCGTACCATATAATAGTAAGAATAACAAACCTCCAACTAGGGCTCAAAGGAGAAATTTCATGATCTCAATTCTCAACAACGTGGAATTTTGCAAAGCCAAGGATTTGAAAAATGCACGGACGAAGAGATTGAAAAGTCAGATGAACGTTGGTTAAGAATGAAAGATGATTTCATTCCTATGAATTCGATAAAGAAGTCGATTGGATCAACAACGAA